>CM076573.1:470772500-470949265 GCA_034641835.2 Pinus albicaulis
TATGAAAATACGCACCACTGTCAAGAAACCACACTGAACCCATCATACTTGAGACCAAGCATGCGATCAGCAAAAAATCCAGCTCAAACTACAAGGCTAAGGCCTCTCCAACTGCAGATCTAGCAGCCTGCTTATTTTTCTTCTTCTGTGGACAATTAGTGGTGTAATGTCCGTGTTGGTGACAGTGAAATCACTTCACCTTGGACATGTCCTGCTTCTTGCCTTTCGCACAGAATTGAGAAGCATTCTTCTTTCTCTTCCCCTTCCTTGCTTTGGCAACCAAAGCGGAATTTTCTTCATCTGAGTTCTTTGATGAAGATTCGTCCCTGGTACTTCGCCTTATCTCCTCTTGCACAAGATCTGACCAAAGTCACTCCCATCCTGGCAATTTCTCCCGACCATTGACAGAGTCCTGATAGGAATGCAAACTCTTTGAAAGCCCAAGGAGAGCCAAGCTCACCAATTCCTTGTCATCTACACTAACCCCCACACTTCCCAGCTCATCCCAGCACTGGAAAAACTTCGTGAGGTACTTGGGTATATTGTCACCTTTCTCCATTTTTATGTTCCTGAGTTTATCCTTGAGCGCCAACTTCCTCTGGTCACTCTTGCTTTGGAATAAATCTGTCAAAGCTTTGCACATCAAGAATGGAGAATATTTACCATGAAGGCTGGACACTATGTGATCCTTCACACCCTCCAACAAAATCCTTCGACATTTTGCTGTCTTCTTTTTCCATGCATCAAGTGCGGCAACATTGCTAGAAGCAGGTTTTGGAATTTCTGCATCTATGAACTTCTTCAACCCATTGTCATCCAGCACCGCCTCCATACTGTCCTTCCATGCAATATAATTTGAGCTGCCCTCAAGGGCATACTCCAATCGCAATCCGTTGAAAGACATCTCAACTTTGACACCAAGAAAACACTGCTGCAAATTCGAATTCCACGAGCACAAAACTTAACTGCTTCAATGTTTTGCAATTGCTTCAATGATCAATATCGCTCCATACCATGTATAAATTCATATAACTTGTTGGGGTTCCCCATGACTACATGGTTTGTTGCTCATCATGGAGGAAGAAACGAATTCTGGGTAAGGTTTTGAACGTGGGGAACACATTTATGAAGGAAGACTCCTATTAGGACTGTCTCAGTCCAGATGTCTTTTCTTCTTCACGCAGCCACTTCAAAAGAGTTCTAACGTGATTCAGATAAGGAAAGACATTGTTCCTAAATTGTTGTAATTATTGTTACGTGCATTTGCTTTATAAACTCTTGGGAGACCGAGAGCTATGTTAGAGATTTTATGTTAGATTTGCTGCTAGATTTTGTTTAAACTCTGTGTTACATTCCTGAAAACACAGAGTGTTATGTTCAAACTATTTCCTCTTTAATGGAGCAGACAAAGTTATTTTGAAGGCGTGATTTAATTTGGAGTTGAATGCCGTCAAGTGGTAGAGGGCCCCTGCCTCTTGCACGGATTTATTTTGCGTAAATTAGATAAGTTTTCTAGCTGCCTTTACGTTTTGCATTTGAATTTGTAGTTGTTTTTTTTAATTAGCTACTGTAGTCGTATTCATTCTAACTCTTCCACAAGAAGACACTCTTCCAACAGATTATAATGATGAATGTTGAATGACTATAGTATTGTAGGATTAGGAGTTAAATTTATAGTTGTTTTAACTAGCTACTGTAGTTATATTCATTCCATCTCTTCCACAAGAAGACACTCTTCCAACAGATTATAATGATGAATGATGAATAGCTATGGTACTGTAGGATTTAGTTGTAGTTTTTGCTGTTCACTATCACAGTTACACTTGTTCTAATCACTCTTCCACAAGAAGAAACTCTTCCAAGAAATTCTTAAGAAGTTCAAGGCATGACCGTGATAATGAATGATTTAGTTGTGTGTTTGTACTAAGTATCATCTCTGTTCTTGCTCTTAAACGCTTGCCCAAGACATCATAATGACGAGTAGGGTATGGACATGATATCTTAGTTTTTCATTTGCTTTCAGTCTATTTGCTTACAATTGCACCCAATTACACAGTCAGAATTGTTCTATCTCTTCCAAAAGAAGGAACTCTTCCAAAATATCACTAATGATGAACAAGCAGATTGTGTAACTTCATAGAATAATGCATGTTAGCATAGTTAGAATGCTCCGGAGTTTCATTGCATTTAACTCATGTTCAGTTACTTTGTTTCAAGTTTGATGATGACTTATAGTTTAGCATTGTTCTAGATTAGTGGCATCTTAGGTTCATTCTTAGATTAACTCATTGCACTTGCACTTCATATTCAAATTGTCATCCATTGCACAATAAATTACTTCAGTTGTTAGGATTAACAAGACAGCCTTCATTATTCACAAACCTCTTCCTGTTCTAAAATTCCTAATTGATTTATAACCATATGAACAGAAGATAACACCATTCTAAGGCCTGAAGTGTCTCTGCAATTTCCTCATCATTTTATAAACAGAGCTCTTCCTCAAAAGACTACTTTAGAAAGAAATCAATAACTCTTTGAGTAAAGGTTCTGTGATATTCAATTAAATTGCAGAATAGAACTAGGAATTAGTCATATAATAGAAGAGCTTAGAATAAAATGTTGCATCATGGTAAGATTAGTGTTTAACTGTTTAGTTAGAGGATTTTCATATTTAGTGATCATTTCTCAAGTTTAGTTTGTGTCATTTGCCTAAAAAGTCATTATCAAGCTTTTGCTTTTATTTAGTCATAGTTCAGATTCTGCTTCAGTGTTTCCAATTGCATTTGCCATTCCATACATTAGGCTTAACTCTGTTTTGACCACCAACCCCTTTCTATTAGTTTTCTAGACATTTCCATTGTGAACATAAAAATCATCACAAAAGACCAAAAACATCATAAAACATCACAAAAGACCAAAAACATCACAAAACACTACACACAACGCATTAGGAAACAAGCACCTAGGTACATATGGTACACTTCACTTCAGCAGTTTACAAATCCTGGTTGACAATTAAATGAGCTCGGTTTAGGAGACTAGATTGAGACCAAACATTTTGGCGCCATTGCCGGGGAAGTGAAAACTAGGTAACCTTTGTTTCTTAGCATCCAAAAACAATTTTATGCGTAGGGAGAGAGATTCAAGGGGAAGATTTATAAGCAGCAGAGGCAGAAGTTTGATTTCTAGAACACCACTTGTTTCATCTAGACCGAGAACTAGTACATCTTCAACTCAAACCCATCTTCCATCCTTTACTGATCCTGGACCTCTAGAAGATCTAAGGTCACCTATTCCATTAGAGAAACCTTCCACTTCATCCACTGAACCTGCCATAGAAGAAGATCCAAAAACTCTTGTTGGGGATACAAACCTTTCTACTTCCACAGGAGAGTCAACCATGGCAGAAGAAGGAGGGGGAGGAGTTTTTAATGGAGAACACACATTATTTGGAGGAGGAGGTAGAGGTAGAGGTAGAGGAGAAGGAGGAAGAGGAGAAGGAGGTAGAGGTGTAGATGGAGGAAGAGGTAGAATAGGAAGCTCTTTTGGGTTACCTATACTTGATGAAGAAACCAATACAACCATGAAAAACATTTCACCCTCTATCCTTCCGAACTTCTATGGGCTTAAAACTGAAGATCCTGAAACTTTCTTATTCGAATTTGAAGTGCTGTGTAGGACTTATGACTACTTACAAGATGCTCAAAAATTGAAATTATTCCCTTCAACTCTGAAGGGAGCAACATTGAAGTGGTTTATGAGTCTAATCAGTAGCTCTATTAGAACATGGGAAGACATGAAACAAGCATTTCTAGAGAGATACTTGGATTATTGTATGCCGGTTAATCATAAGGAAGAAGTGTTCAAAATGTTACAAAAAGAAGATGAAAACTTAGAAGATTTGTTGGAAAGATTTAAATACAACATAAAAAGGGCACAAATGGAAAACCTAGATCAAGACACTTTAAAAGCTCTTTTGTTGAAAACAATTAGGGATGAATGGTTGGATATTCTTAACATGATGGGAAAAGGGGATATATCACAAATTATATTACCTGAAATATCTGAGTTATGTATCAACCTTTCCAGAGGGAAATCTAAAACTTTCAAAGGTCCAAGAGATCCTGCTCTTGCAAAACAGTAAATGTTATACAGAATGATCGTAGATCAATCGGACACATGCTTGATGATTACGATCGACATCTTCGGGAGTCTTGGTGAACAAATAGACACCCTTAAGATACAAAACAAGCAAAAGGTACGAATCGATGCCTTGGCAATCTTTTGTCCCAAATGTAGGAAGAAACATGCCTTGAGAAGTGTCCTCTAGATGTAAAAGTTAGCAGAGAGGCTTCTGTGTTATTTTTTAAGAAACATGAGACTGAGAATTGTCCTTCTCTTCCTGGTCTCAAAATTTATTTTCGAAAAAGAAACTCCTACGGAAGATCCCACAGAATCTCTCAATTTTTTCTCTAGAAGGCCTTGGCAAGGACCTCAAACACAAGGATTCCATGATCAACTGTATAATCAACCCCCACCAAATTGGAATTCTTGGCAGCAACCTTAGCCCCAATTTCAAAATCAATCTCAAACTTGGGCACAAGGAGCACAAAATCCCTATGGAAGATACTCTCAGTACTATCAATATTCACCATCCTATCCACCATATCCACATTTTTATCCTCAAAATCCTCAACAAAATTTTCAACAAAATCCTCAACAACATCATGAACCAACCACATCAAAATCAACCACTTCCATTTTAATCCCTCAAAATCCAATCAATTGCCAAACCAACCCATACCAAACCCCAATAATAAGAACCCTCAGAATACATACACATGATGAAGAGGTCAGCAATTTAACTTATTAATTATCTCAGAACAAATTTACGCTATTCAATAGGTGGAAGGTCTTTCAGAAGAAGAATATGTGATCGTATAAATTAAAGACTAATTAGAAGACTCTCTTTGAATTATTAAATTCTTGAAGACATTTACATCTTTTCAAGATAAAATTATTGAAAAACTAAACAAAAAAAGATCAACAAATCCAACTCCAGTATTAGGCAATATACATCTACTTATACTCTCTGCGGAAAGACTACAAATTGATAGAGGTGTAGAAAAACAAATCATGGTGCCTAATTATGATTTCTTATATGAATTGAGAAATGTTTGCATTAAAATTCCATTATTGCAAGCCATCAAGGAAATCCCAATTTTAGCCAAAACAATAAAGGAGTTGAGTATGAAGACAACAAGAAAAAGAATAAGAGAAACCAAGAAAATTCAACTGGTAGGACAAATAGCGGACATTATGATGGGTAAGATTACTATTCCAAAGTACCTTGACCCAGGAAATCCAGTTGTCAAAATTCACATCAATGGAATTGAAATTCAAAACACACTCATTGACTTAGGAGCAACAATAAATATCATGAGTAGACAAATCATGGACAAACTGAAACTTCCTAATCTTCTCTTTACACCCACACTATTACAATTAGCAGCTAGATCTGTGATCAGACCAGATGGGGTAATAGAAGACATTCCAGTGTCCCTAGACTCTTGGGAGTACCCTGTGGATTTCATGATCCTAACACCCAAGAATAATCTAGGAGGCCATCCGGTTATACTAGGAAGACCTTGGTTGGCTACAGCTAATGCCTTTATTAGTTGTAGGTCCTGTGATATGTATATTTCTGATGATATTTCAACAAAGAAATTCACTTTATATCCTCCAGCTAGGACAATTACAGATCTAGATGACACTCAATGGATAGAGGATGAAGAATATTTACAACCACTCTTCACAATTTCAGAAATTAGTGAAGATAATCAAATTCTGAATACTCTAGAAAACTTTGAATTCTCTCCAGAACACAAACATGAATCATTTCAAGAGGGATCCAATATTGAGTTTTTTTCATCTAGGCAGATGTCTCTTCATTCTATGGACAAATTTGGCAGCTCTACAAGTGAAATTTTTCCAGGCAAAACTTTGAATATAAACAAGAACCTAGAAAAATCTCAACAAGAAGAGTTAGTCAAAGTATTACAGAGACATTCTTCTGCATATGCATGGGAATACACTGACATGAAAAGGATAAGTCCCAAGACTTGTACTCATCACATCTATATAGAGGCAAATTGCAAACCAATCAGACAGCCTCAAAGACGGATGAATCCAAATCTTAGGGAAATTGTCAAAGAAGAATTACAAAAATTGTTAAATGTTAATTTCATCTATCCTATTTCAGATAGTCAGTGGGTTTCTCCTTTAGTGATTGTGCCTAAGAAAAATGGAAAATGGAGGGTGTGTGTTGACTACCGAGAACTGAATAAAGCTACTCTTAAAGACCATTTTCCCTTACCTTTCATAGATCAAGTATTAGATACATTAGCAGGTAAAAAGTACTTTTCATTCCTAGATGGGTTTAGTGGATACAATCAAATCCAAGTAGCACTTGAAGACCAAGATAAAACCACATTTACTTGTCCTTGGGGTACCTATGCCTACCGAGTATTGCCATTTGGGTTATGCAATGCACCTGCAACATTCCAAAGGGCAGTATTAGGAATTTTTTTTGATCTAATACATGACTGTGTAGAGGTGTACATGGATGATTTTATAGTTTATGGGGACACATTTGAAGAGGCTTTAGAAAACTTGGAAAAAGTCTTAAAAAGATGTCAAGAAGAAAACCTTTCACTTAGTCATGAAAAATGTTTTATGATGTTCACTGAAGGTATTGTTTTAGGGCACCACATTTCAGGGGATGGGATTAGAGTTGATGAAGCAAAAGTTGAAGTTATTTCTAACCTATCCATTCCAAGTTGTCAAAGAGATGTAAGAAGTTTTCTAGGATTTACGGGGTACTATCGGAGATTTATAGAAAACTTCACCAAAATAACATCTCCTCTCTTCAAATTACTCACCAAAGATTGTGAATTTAAGTGGACTTCTGATTGCCAGTTAGCTTTTGAAACCCTGAAAACCAAAATTTCTGAAGCACCTATATTAAGGGGACCTAACTGGAAGTTACCTTTTCATATCTCGACAGATGCCTCCGATACAGCTCTGGGAGCAGTATTGGGACAGAAAGATTTAATTCCTATGCCATCTATTATATCAGTAAAAATTTGACTCCTGCAGAGTTAAACTATACTGTAACTGAAAAAGAGTTTTTAGCTGTTGTTCATGCCATTAACAAATTTAGACACTATATAACAGGCTATGAAACTTTTGTTCACACTGATCATTCTGCCATTAGATACTTAATGAATAAATCAATCACTAATGGCAGAGTTATAAGATGGTTGTTACTATTGCAAGAATTCAACATTGCTATTCTAGATAGGCCTGGAAAACAAAATACTGTGGCTGATTTCCTGTCTAGAATCCAAAATATCAAAGATGACACTCCGGTTGAAGATCAATTTCCTGATGAATATCTTTTTGCAATCTCTACTCAAACTCCATGGTTTGCTGATATTGCCAATTATTTAGTTTCGGGAAAATTTCCTTCAATTATGAATGCAAGGGATAAAAGAAAAATCATTAATGATAGTGCAAGATATTCATGGGTCGCTAATGAGTTGTACAAGACGGGTCCAGATTTGATTATTAGAAGGTGTGTTCGTGAAGATGAGATGCCTGAAATTCTCAAGGCATGTCATGATGAACCTTGTGGCGGACACTTTGCAGATAGGAGGACAGCCTATAAGATCCTTAATTTAGGATATTATTGGCCATCTTTGTTTAAAGATGCAAGGGAGTATGTAAAAAGGTGTGACAATTGCCAAAGGGTAGGGAAACCTTCTCCTTCAGGTGAGATGCCATTACAACCTCAGGTACACATTGAACCTTTTGAAAAATGGGCTTTGGATTTTGTAGGACCTATTAGTCCTCCATCAAGACAAAAGAAATATATATTAGTTTGCAATGATTATGTTACTAAGTGGGTAGAAGCTAAACCATTACTTGTTGCTAATGAATCATCTGTAGTTACTTTTCTTTTTGAGGATATTTTCACTCGTTTTGGTGTCCCAAGGGAAATTGTTACAGATCAAGGAGCTCAATTTACATCAAGGCTAGTGGAGCAAATGATGGAGAAGTACAAAATCAGACATAGAACATCTACTCCTTATCATCCACAAGAAAATGGTCAAGTGGAATCCACTAATAAAGTCATTGAAGGAATCCTAACAAAGACTGTTCATCTACATAAAAGAGATTGGGTAGATAGGCTTCCTGAAGCCTTGTGGGCCTATAGAACTACATGGAGAAACACAACAGGCCATACTCCTTATGAGCTTGTTTATGGAAAACAAGTTTTGTTTCCCATAGAGTTCCAAATTCAAACATTCAAGATGGAAGTTCAGCTAGGACTTGATCTAACGGAGGCACAAAAGCATAGACTGGAGCAAATTAATGAATTGGATGAGATCAGACAAGATGCAGTTCAGAAAACAAGTCTAGTCCAACAGCAAAGGGCTAGATGGCATGACAAGTACATCAAGGAGAAAAAATTCAAAGAGGGTGACTGGGCTCTCTTGTTTGATTCAAAATTCAAGGATTTTCAAGGGAAATTTCAGACACATTGGCTTGGGCCATATGAAATTGTTCGAATTTTTGATAATGGGGCAGTAAAAATCAGAACCATAGATGAAGAAGAGGTCACTTTTCTTGTGAATGGTCATAGACTAAAGCTATACCACAAGCCACTCTCAAGAGAAGAGTTTGTCAAGAAGTTCCAAGAAGACAATGATGTGAAGTTAATGAAGAAGAGTCTCTCTTCTTCATCAACTTGATTAAATTTTCTGAAGCATTTCTATTCTAAAATATATATATATATATATATATATATATATAAAATAAAATAAAGGTATAAGCATGAAAACCAATCATTGATTGGCATGTTTATACAGAAAAGATAGGGTGAAAATCAGTGTCTCTCTGACACTCTAACTTTTCCCATTTTTTTTTTTTATAAGCAGCTTTTATAAAAATCATAAGTTCAGTTCCATAGTGCTTATGATTCATTTCATTTCACTCCATTCACTTATTCATCCATACTCCATGTCATCCATCATTCATATTTCACTCCATTCCACATTTCATTCATCTCATTCCATCTTCCATTCATCTCATTTTCATGTCAAAATACAAAATTTGATATCTTGCTGTAAGTGAATAAAATATGTCATGAATTGCAGTATAGCTCTTATGTTCCTTCATTCCATTTCATGAACTGAATCCATTCCATTTCATTATCCACTTCATACATATCATAATCCATCATCCATTTTCATTCATACCATTTAACATTTCACCCATACTCCAAAAACATTCCATTTTCATGATTAAAAGTGCTCTACAGGAACATTCTGCAGCTCAGTGGACATTCTGCAGCTGATCAGCCTTTCTGCAGCCCGACAGTCTTTCCGCAGCTATAAACCCTGAAGGCATCAACCAGCAGACATCAGAATTACAACAAAGTGACCCAGTGTATTCATGAATCAAAAGCATCAAGAAAATTATGAAGACTCCTCCAAAGGTGAACAAGAAGACAAAGGCTACAAAAAATCAAATAAAGGGCAGAGGTAACAAGTTTAAATTATAATGGCATTTCATAAAAGTTTAACATAGTTTAGTTATGGGTTGTTCGAAAAGGTTTTTTTAATTGTTTTTATTGATCAACACCAACAAACCCTCTACAGACTTTGGATTAAAATCTTCCATTTCAAATTTCATATCCGATATCATTTAAGCGGTTAAAAAAATGGCCGAGGTATTTGAATTCTCCACGTCTCTTAACCAAATCATTCAATGATGATTTCCTCTGCCGTCGTAAAATCCTCCGTCGTCTCTTCAATCATTAATACATTCCCTCCACCTCACTCCACTACTCCATTCCGTGACCACTGCCATAACTTCATTCTGTAGCCGGCATTCCATTCCGAAGACGGAGATATTATTATCACCGAGAGCAGAGCCAAAGGATATTAGTTTGAATAGCATTGAGCATTGTAAACGCAGAGCAGAGCAGAAGGGTAAATTTGGAAGTATAACAGTGTGAGGACTTGAAGCCACTTGATCCCGTGGGCAGATAAAATATCTTTATGGGTAGATAAAATATCCTTTGTGGACGGAGTTTGAAGCATTTTCCTTTATAAACACGAAATTGTGCTTGATGTGGAGTTTGAAGTCTTTTGTTACCAAAACCAGTCATCTAAAAATTAAACCATTTTTACCAGAGACAGAGGTGTTGCAGTGTTGAGTTTGAAGTCTTTTGTTACCAAAAGACAGAGGTGTTAAAATCGAAACCATTTGCTACCAAGAGCCAGAGGTATTGCACAAAAGAAATTTGAAGCCATTTGCCACTGTCTATCAGAGACATATCAGCTCGAAATTTGAAACTGCTTTCATTATCAAACATAGGCATATCACTCCAAAGTTCAATTGTCAACAGAAGCATATCAGTCCGAGGTTTTGAAGGCATTTGTCATTATCAATCAGAGGTATGTCATTATGAAGTTTGGAGCTATTTTCATTTAGAACTTGAAGTCCTTTCAATTCAAAGGTGAAAGTCATTGTTTTTGTGGGTAGAAGAGTGTTTATTTGAACATTGAAGAATCAATAATGGGTTTAATTGTAAGAACTGAACCAGTGGGTTCAAAATATTTAGAAGGCTACCCACAATGCAAGGAAATGTTACAACAAATAGGATGGCTTCAATTTTTGGAAAAATTTAATGGCTTCCACAAGGAAGTCACTAAAACATTTGCAAGATCATTTCAAGGAACCGAAGTTGAAGTGGGGGATGTCAAGTTTACTGTCACTGAAGTTTTTATTGCAGAGGCTACAGGGTTGCTCAGAACTGGGGAGAGATGGTTTAAAAATAGAGAATTCCACAATGACTCCTGGAAACAAATTTTAAAATCACCAGGTATGGATGTCAGTGTATTTAAGAAAGGAATTCCCAGTTCTGCGTTGAAAAACAAATGGAGAAACATACTACTTCTTTTGCAAAAATTTATTACATGTGAGGGTAGATATGGGACATTTTATGTCTACCACATTAGACTAATGATGCATTTTCTGGGAGAAGACTTAAACCTACCATATTTCTTACTTCAAAGTCTGAAAAAGATGGCTGCCTGTGTTCAAAGAAAAGTTCAATTTTTAGAGACAACCCTGTATCATCATGGTTTGGTCAAAATCTTGATTGAACATCATCTAGCTAAAAAAAATGATACATGGGATGATTTCTTAATAAGAAATCATTTTGAAGAAGCAAAAGAACCATCACCTGAACCACAGCCTACAAGAAGAAGTAGGAAATGGAGGGCTTCAGAAGTTGAAATTGATGAAATAGTCCAAGAAAGCAGTGAGGAAATCATTTTAGAGAAGTTGACTCAAATCAAGAGGCAACTTAAGGAGGAAAAGGTAATCAGGAAATCTGCCATGGAGAAAGGAGAGGGATCTTCTCAGCCTAGAAGAAGCCACAGATTAAAGGGGAAACTGAAGAAAAAACTAATCAAGCAAACAGGGGTAATCAATATAGAAGATGAAGAAACATCCATTGAAGAGGATGTTGAAGAAGATTTTTATGAGGGAACCCCTGAAGTTGACCCTGCTCAACAGGAAATTTATGACTATGTGGAAACTTTGGAGAGGAGAGCTTCGGAAAGCAGAGAGAGAACCCCCAGTCCTCCACTGTCTGAAATAGATATATTAAGGAGGGATAGGTATGAGTTGGAATTACTGAATAGACACATCAAAAATGAGAATGAAATTCTCAAAGATCAAATCAAGCTCAAAACTGATATGAACTCAACCTTATCCCTGCATATAGACAAAGTGGAGAAGACCAATGAGAAATTGAAGACAAGGAACAAAAAGCTAATCAGGGCACTCACCAACCTCAGGTTCAAACTTGTTATCAGAAAACCCAGACGACCTCTAGCTTCCAGAAAAAGGAGGAGGAGAGGATTAGATGTCCTTGCAGAAGCCTCTGAGTTCATAGGATAATTTGCATGAGGACATGCAAAGAGACAGCAGTGGGGGTATGTTGAGCCTCAAAATTGTGCTTTCCTTCACCTCATTTTACCTCATTTTCCCTTGTCCATTGCTATCCTAGAACCAATTGATCAATGAATATAGTTAAAATTACTTCTAGAATGATTTACATGACTGACTTGCTAAGTTTTGTGATTTTTGCCATTGTAAAGCATTTTGACCGGAACTAGCTGCAGAATGCAGACATTCCGTAGCTAACCGGCGATTCTGCAGCTGCCTTCATGTTTGAGTATGTTCCAGGTGGCCTCTTGAGAAAAACTGCATATGGGCATGATCCACGTCATGTCTACATGGTTCGTTGCTCATCATGGAGGAAGAAATGAATTCTGGGTATGGTTTTGAACGTGGGGAACACATTTATGAAGGAAGACTTCTATTAGGACTGTCTCAGTCCAGATGTCTTTTCCTCTTCACGCAGCCACTTCAAAGATTCCTAACGTGATTCCGATAAGGAAAGACAGTGTTCCTAAATTGTTGTAATTATTGTTATGTGCATTTGCTTTATAAACTCTGGGGAGACCGAGAGCTATGTTAGAGATTTTATGTTAGATTTGCTGCTAGATTTTGTTTAAACTCTGTGCTACATTTTTGAAGACGCAGAGTGTTATGTTCAAACTATTTCATCTTTAATGGAGTAGACCGTGTTGTTCTGAAGCGTGATTTAATTTGGAGTTGAATGCCGTCAAGTGGTAGAGGGCCCCTACCTCTTGCACGGATTTATTTTGCGTAAATTAGATAAGTTTCCTAGCTGCCTTTACGTTTTGCATTTGAATTTGTAGTTGTTTTTTTAATTAGCTACTGTAGTCGTATTCATTCTAACTCTTCCACAAGAAGACACTCTTCCAACACATTATAATGATGAATGTTGAATGACTATAGTATTGTAGGATTAGGAGTTAAATTTATAGTTGTTTTAACTATCTACTGTAGTTATATTCATTCCAGCTCTTCCACAAGAAGACACTCTTCCAACAGATTATAATGATGAATGATGAATAGCTATGGTACTGTAGGATTTAGTTGTAGTTTTTGCTGATTCACTATCACAGTCACACTTGTTCTAATCACTCTTCCACAAGAAGAAACTCTTCCAAGAAATTCTTAAGAAGTTCAAGGCATGACCGTGATAATGAATGATTTAGTTGTGTGTTTGTACTAAGTATCATCTCTGTTCTTGCTCTTAAACGCTTGCCCAAGACATCATAATGACGAGTAGGGTATGGATATGATAACTTAGTTTTTCATTTGCTTTCAATCTATTTGCTTACAATTGCACTCAATTACACAGTCAGAATTGTTCTACCTCTTCCAAAAGAAGGAACTCTTCCAAAATATCACTAATGATGAACAAACATATTGTGTAACTTCATAGAATAATGCATGTTAGCATAGTTAGAATGCTCCGGAGTTTCATTGCATTTAACTCATATTCAATTACTTTGTTTCGAGTTTGATGATGACTTATAGTTCAGCATTGTTCTAGATTAGTGGCATCTTAGGTTCATTCTTAGATTAACTCATTGCACTTGCACTTCATATTCAAATTGTCATCCATTGCACAATAGATTATTTCAGTTATTAGGATTAACAAAACAACCTTCATTATTCACAAACATCTTTTTGTTCTAAAATCTACAAATGATCCATAGCCAAATGAACAGAAGACAACATCACTATAAGGTCTGAAGTATCTCTGCAATTTCCTCATCATTTTATAAACAGATCTCTTCCTCAAAAGAACTACTTTGAAAAAGAAACCAATAAATCTTTGAGTAAAGGTTCTGTGACATTCAATTAAATTGCAGAATAGAACTAGGAATTAGTCATAGAATAGAAGAGCTTAGAACAAAATGTTGCATCATTAGTGTTTAACTGTTTAGTTAGAGGATTTGCATATTTAGTGATCATTTCTCAAGTTTAGTTTGTGTCATTTGCCTAAAAAGTCATTATCAAGCTTTTGCTTTTATTTAGTCATAGCTTAGATTCTGCTTCAGTGTTTCCAATTGCATTTGCCATTCCATACATTAGGCTTAACTCTGTTTTTGACCACCAACTCCTTTCCATTAGTTTTCTAGACATTTCCATTGTGAACATAAAAATCACCAAAAGACCAAAAACATCATAAATCATCACAAAAGACCAAAAACATCACAAAACACACAACGCATTAGGAAACAAGCACCTAGGTACATATGGTACACTTCACTTCAGCAGTTTACAAATCCTGGTTGACAATTAAATGAGCTCAGTTTAGGAGACTAGATTGAGACCCAACAAGAAAGATTTCCTAGAAGTAGGTTTTGGACTTATGCATCTATGAACTCCTTCAACCTTTCATTCTCCAAAGACCGCTCTGTGCGCAGCTTCTTGCATGCAATATGATTTGAGCTGCCCTTAAGGGCATACTCCAATCACAATACATTGAAATACATCTCAACTTTGACACCAAGAAAACACTACTCTAAATTCGAATTTCATCAAAGACAAAAACTCAACCGCCCAATGCTTTGCACCGTCTCCCAATGATCAATATCGGCCTCCGATACCATGTAGAAATTATATAATTGATATGTTATACATCCTAGATTCTCCTGATCACACACTATTTGACTTCATGCACAATACATAATCTCTTCTACCATTGATCATTAATTGCGGAAATAAAATCAATTGCATGCACACATTAAAACCATAAAAATTCACACACATGAACACAATAATTTATGGGAAAGCTTAAAGCTGAAAACCCCCAAATATCTATATATTATATGTCATAGAGATCATGTAACAATCATCATACAAAGCTCCTCACAAGCTCTCAGTACAATCTCCAATTGCTACACACTAATCAGGTCTGATCTAGCAAATCCCATGCACCGATCTCTGCCACCTGCTAGCCTGCCTCTACTGCGCAATCACTGCTGAAGAATGGCTTTGAATGAACTCGAATTGGTCCAGCCTTGCTCACACAATCCTCATTGGCATCTCCAACCACTGTGTGTTGCAAATCATGCAACACTATAGTCACAACTGATAGTCACACTGCTCTTTCACCTACCTCTTCACTGGTCTCCACTGAAACTGTCCATGCATTGTAGTTAACTGATGTATTCTTCATTTGATTAATGATTTAATAATTAGTGAATTAATTAATAATTAATTCACACCACTCTCACTAGTGTATCAATCAGTTAGACTAGATACAACTAGCTCAACTATGTTTAACTCAGTTAAACTGAACACAACTCCATCAACTACCTCAATAAATCCACCAAACTCTGTCACATGAGTTCTAACTGAAGTCCTCCATGCAATAGCTCCACTTAACCCTTAGAACAGTGTAATTTTTTATATCAGACCCGTCACATCTACACTTAACTCAAGTGCTCCAAGAGAATAAGATAATGTTTATAGTCCAAATATTATTTAGAGCCACAATATTCTGACATATTCATTTTTAACTGTAACTCAAAAATAATCACTAATACGTCTAAAAATAGAAGTCCATATATTTTTTCAACTTGACCAACCATCCGTTAGGGTCTCCTGTAATTAGCAAGGTTGGAAAAAGTCCAACTACAGACGTAACATAAAACCGCTTTGGAATTCAAGGATCTAGCCCTCCTGAATCCAGAGAGGGATCTCTCTATAAATGAGTTTAAAGATGTGATCTTTAAAGCCTGAAATGTGGTATTAGGCTAGTTATGAAGAGCATGAGTTTTTTTTTGTTTGTTTTGGTTGGGAAAAGACATGATGAAGGTGAAGGCAGTTCAAAATGAAGGATGAAGATGTCTGCAAGTGAAGGAATGATTTGGCTGATAGAAAAAGGCAAAGATAGTTTTAACCCATTGGGCTATGGAGTCATAGGAGGATTTTAATTGAACAGCAAGGTTCAAGAAGGATCCATGGGGCAAGTCACTTATGTCAAAGGATCTCTTAAGGTGATTTATGGAGTGAAATAGATAGGAAGTGGAGAACAAAACAAAATGAAGAACAGTGCACAGTCTAAGATCAAGTAAGTGCTTTTAAACTATCTTGCTTTCAACATGTGCTTAGAGAGACAAAACATAAAAGAATTTTGTGATCAGGTAAGTACTTTTAAACTAGCCTGCATTGAAGTACTTTGAGTTTAGAGAAACAAAATATAAAATCATTCTGAGATCAGGTAAGTGCTTTTAAACTAGCCTTCTTTGAAGTAATTTCAGTAAAAGAACATTCAAAAACAGTTAGGACAGCTTAAGATCAGGTGAGTACTTTGAAACCAACCTGCTTTCAGCATATTCTAAAGGAAAACACTGATGATCATCATAATGAGCAATCTAGATCAGGCAAGTTCTTTGAAACCAACCTACTTTAATATACTCAGCATTAACAAGAGAAAAACATAGAAAATAAAGCTTTCAGTAAGAGTAGGGTACTACTGAGAGTAAGTCCTAGCTCTATGTTTGTTGTTCCTTATCAGAGAAAATGAACAGAGTGAAGCCTTAAAGAAAATAACAATTGAAAGTGAGGAACACATCACCATTGACACAAATCAGGATCCCATAAATCAACAGCTTGTATTTGATGTTCAAACCAGTTACAATCAGCAAGCCCGGAGGGTCTCTACAACTTCAAACTTCTCATATCAGCTTATTTATCTTCAAATTGCACACAATGCATCAGTAGATTCAGAAAACCATTACATGCATTCAGATGTCCAGATACTAACATTTTCTTATATTCTACAGAGGTATTTATAGAGAAATGAGGAAGTGGGAGGATTTCCCAAGGATCAAATATCATTAATTATGTAATCATTTCTAACTCTGCTCCATAAAATCTGTTCCTGCCTTTCGAGGCATAATGATCGAAAGATGTGCTTCTGAAATGCTCTTAATCTTCTAAAATGGTTTTGATGATAATTAGAGATAAGATTATTTGATTTATATTAATTGTTCAGCTGTCTTCAGGTAAACACCTCTTGTTCAGGTAATGACTAAGCTTCCTTTGATTTCTGTGAGGTTGCAGGTGTCTTAAGGAGTTGGAGAGGGTTCAATTGGCCTCGGATGATGGCGGTGGAAGCTTTCTCGGCTTGACAGATGTCTTTGTCTTTCCTTAAACACCTTTAATTTACTTGAGAACTGTGTTTTAGGTCTTCAATCTCCTGTTTCTGGTGTGTTCTGTCTTCGATGTTGATACTCTGTGATCGGTGCTCGATTAATTGTGTTTTCTGGTGTGCAGGGTTGTACAGGGGTTGAATGGCATCAATGCCTCATGAATTCATTGATAAAGTGCGAATTTAAAACCCTGCATGTTATTTTGTGGTGAATCGCAGGCGGGAGGATCGTCACCCTCGACCTGTGAATTTTTCTTCAGCATGGCGTAAAAAACCATTTAAACCCTGCAAAAATACAAAAAACTATTAAAAACTCTTGCATATATAGGCTGACTGCTTTAGAAGGCATGTGGAGAGAGCGTGGCCATTGGATGGCATCATCCAACAGTCGATATTGATCGGGAAAAGTCAAAGAGATGGCGGAAGAAAAGTTTAAATCAGAACTTTCGATCGCGCAAAGATCGACGGTGGGAAGCGGAGGCGAAAAATAACGTGGAGGAGTCGGTTTTTGGAGAAAATCGGTTAAAAAACCTTTGTTTCGGCGAAAAATAGTGTGTGGGGTTCGAGATGATCGTGGGCCGTCAGATGAGATCGGCCCACACGATCAATGGTGGAGATCGGGCGCCAATAAACTTTAGAAAATACACCCGGACATCAAAAATCCAATTAAATCATGTTAAGTAAAGTTCCCGGGTCTGGAAATGCTGACTGGACGAGGATAACACGGAGACCCGCCCAATAGAAATCTACTGCAT
Organism: Pinus albicaulis; assembly: GCA_034641835.2. Lineage (NCBI taxonomy): Eukaryota > Viridiplantae > Streptophyta > Pinopsida > Pinales > Pinaceae > Pinus > Pinus albicaulis. Next base: position 470,790,441 of record CM076573.1, read on the forward strand.
GGATGTTGATGTGGCGCTAGGACCGGGCAATGGCGGGGCATGCAATCAAATCTGGACCGTCGATCTTAGGAGGAGATCAATGGTTGAGGACGCGTCAGAGGGCGATGGACGGTGGGCTAGGGGCATTGTTTTCCTAGTTTAACTCTCGCGCATATTCGGGGAGCGACTACCATCGGATGGCCCACCCCAGATCAGACGGTGCACAACAATATCGCGCCGGATCGGTGGACGAACGTTAACGCGCGATGGGGGGGCCGGTTTTCAAATAGTGTTGGTGCCACGCATCAACCGTTGTATGGAATCGCTCCAAAATGAAAAATACCGCCAGCCCTCAGAAGGCAGTGCGATGGATACCGCCGGTTTCTGCACAGTGTTTGGCACGGCGGGGACCACTGACCACGATAGGTTCTGCACTATCGATCAGTGGATCAGATCAACGGCAAAGATTAATTTGGAATTTTGCACCGACGGAAAAGTTTTTTCATAGTAAATCCGACAAATTTAATATATAACCAAAGGTTTTAAACTTTGGGCAGAAATATTTATTCAAAATGGCTTGGCACCCGATTGTGGGGCCTGTGGGCACATGGAGAAGCATATGACTGGGGGTTATAGATTTAGGGACTTAGCCCAAGGGAGTTTAAACCCTTAATATGAAAATGTGATTTATTTCATGGATCTTCAATGGTTTTCAAAGGGTTTTGGGGGTTTCGATAAGGCCAAAAAGGATCTTAAAACCTTATGAAAGGGATTTTGATGAAGGGGAGATGGAAAAATTATGAGAATGAGGGATCTTGATGGGGAACAAGAGAGTAAAAATGAAGGTTAGTTTCTGAGTGCAGGAAGGGGAAAAAAGGGGATTTTGCAGCAGTCTTTCTCATGGAATTCAGCAGAATTTTCTGAGCTTGAAATGGGAACAACAATGAAGATTGAAACAAGGATATGATGTCTTCCAGAGGCTTCAAGAGATACACTTTCTGCAATGAAACTATTCCTTGAAGGCTAAACATGTTTTGGCCACCTTTTGATAGAACAAATTTTATAGGTGGCCAACAGTGGCTCCACTTGGGGATGGTGCCTTCTTGAAGGCATCAAGAACTTCAGACCTGCATTCTCTGGGAGGCTGATTCAGTGCTTCATCCATTGGGCTCCCTTATTTGCTTGGATGCTCTTATTTTTCCTAAAAACATATTAGCAGCTATGGAAAACAATGGATCTTCATCAACAAGCTTTCTACCTACCCAATCCTACTGATCTAACATTTTTTCTTCATTTTAGAGTGCACTTGAACTGGAAAACTCTTTACAACATTTTATTTCTTTTATAAATAGGAAATCTAATATATTTCTACTCCTTATTTCTCCCTGGACTCAGATTAAACAGTTGAGTCCATATAATTCTCTACCTAATCTACTATATGTTGGGATTAAACTGTCCAACAGATTTTATTCTCTAAATTCTACAATAGAAATTTAAAAACGGTCAAGTCAAGATTAAGAAGTTTGACTTGTTGTGATCTATGTCATAAAAAACAAGTTGCACATAGATATTTATTTTGCAGAAAAATTTAAAATAAAAATGGAAGGCTTAATATCTGACTTTGCGAAGCACTTCCTTCACCTTTCTATAGCTCTGATTGCCTCTTGATCGAGTTGTTCTTTCTTTTTCTCTGGTTCAGATTTTGAGCTGATTAGAACCAGATTTACCTCTGTTTTGACTCAGAATAAAACATAGTTTGGAGTCAATTCTTGCTTGGAAACTTAGGTTCAGGTTTTGAGCAGGTTTGAACCTTTAATTTCTAACCTAATCTATCTACTAATAAGCCAAGTTTAAACAGTTTGGTAAATCAAATTCACTATCATATCAACAGTAAATTTAAAACTAATTAGTCAAGATTAGGTTGTTTGACTAACTAGGGGTGTGTTTTTCAAGAGTGGCATTTGAGCTTGCACACTTTCAAATTTGTTTATCTTTTTGGTATGGGGCTATACCTTTATTTTATTTTTTTATTTTATTTTTTTGCAATCTTCCCTCTTTTCTTTTATTTTTTATTGTTTTTGTATTTTTTCCTTTTGTGATACTGAACAAAGCAATGGTATTTAAAATGGAAATGAAAGCTTCAAAATTGAACTCAGCAGTAGTAATGCTTAAGAACCCTGCCATTGACAGGACCCCCAAACAGATCCGTGCCATCTAACTCTTGCAGAAAAAAGGCATTTGGACCAATGGTGGACTGATTAATGTAAGGACCTTGCCACATACAGTCAAATTTTCCATGTTTACCCTTATCCTCTCTTCTCGAGTCCCACTTGAGTACCTTGTCTCCAATGTTGAAGTCACAAGCTTTTGTTCTTTTGTCAAACAATTTCTTTATGTTCTCTTGCACTTTCTGAGCTCTATTGTAAACCTCTTCCCTTATCTGCTGGAGATTTATTGTCTGATTGATCCTCCTTATCATGCTGTCCTCTTCTGACTGTATTTCTTGGACTAACTTTATCACTGGTACACCTAGGCTGGTAGGAAACACTGCATCTGCTCCATAAACAAGCTGGTATGGGGACATTCCAATGGACTTCTTTGTGGTCAACCTGTCTGCCCATAAAGCATGCACCAACTTGTTATGCCATGATTTTTTATTTTCCTCAAGCAGCTTCTTGATGATGGTCACCAAAATTTTATTTGATGATTCTGCTAGCCCATTACCTTGAGGGTAGTAAGCAGTAGAATGACCAAGTGTAATCTGATACCTGTGACAAAAATCAATCATCTTTCTGGAACCAAAAGCAACAACATTATCAGTAATAATCTTCCTAGGACAACCAAATCTAGACAGGATATGATCTTCAAGAAATTTTATAATGACAGAATCTGTGGCATTCCTAGAAGGTATGGCCTCTATCCATTTGGTGAAGTAGTCAGTGGCTGTGAGAATCCATTTTTGTTGGGCAGATGAAGCAGGATGGATTTCTCCTATGAAATCTAGGCCCCATTGTTGAAAAGGAGTTTCAACAGTGATAGGTTGTAATGGTAAAGGGAGGAGTTTTCTTTTTCCTTCAAAAATTTGGCATTTGTGACAGGAAATTATCATTTTATGGACATCTTGAAAGAGGGTGGGCTAGTAATAGCCAGCTCTAAGGATTTTATTGGCTGTGGTTTTCCAGTAGAGATGACCTCCACATTCTCCTTCATGGAATTCATGCTTGATCCTCTCTGCATCAACTTCAGGAAAACATTTAAGCAATAAACCATTAGTATTTTTCCAATATAAACATTCATTCAAAATGCAATAATTCCTAGCTTTCAACTTTAAAAACCTTGCCTTTGTTTTTGATAAATCAGGAGGAGCATTAAGATTTGTAAGTACATACAAGATATCAGTGTACCAAGGTGAGCTTTGAAACTGCTCTTCCACAGTGGGAGTAGGTAATTCTTCTCGTTCATCCAAGGCATCTACCATGTTAATGTCAAGGGCTTGTAGATTAGATTCAGCCATTAATTGAGCCAAGCCCTGACCTTTAATGAGCTTGGTAGGTTTGATTTCCAAATCATACTCTAGTATTGTTGCAATCCATTTTCCCCTCTTTCCATCTAGGTCTTGTGACAAGATGTCTTTTACCACTATTTTAGGCACATAAGCAATGATGTGAGAATGTAGAATATACACCCTGAATTCCTTTAAGGCCTTTACCAAAGCATAGGCCTATTTTTCCATTATGTTATATTTCAAGGGTGCATCCCTTAAAGCCTTACTGAAAAAGCAATAGCATGTTCCTGTCCCTCTGGGTTTTTCTGCAATAGGACAACAACTACAGTATGCTCTGAGGCAAAGGAAAAACTAAGAAAATCCTTTGAAAAGTCAGGGCTGATCAGGATAGGTGCCCGAGTGAGTGCATGTTTTACCAATTTGAAGGATCTTTTGGCTTCTACAGTCCATTTCACTCCTACTTATTTCTTGAGCATATTATTCATGTTTCTAAGGAGCTCTGCTAAGTTGGGAATAAACTTCCTCAAGAAGTTAATTTTTCCAATAAAGGACTGTAATTATTTTATGTTCCTTGGTTGGCTAATCTTTAGTATTCCCTCAACTCTCTTTGGATCTATTTTAATCCCTTCTTCTGATATTATATGGCCAAGGAGTTTACCTTCTTGTAGGCCAAACACTGTCTTTTTGGGATTTAAAGATAATCCAAACCTTCTGCACTTTTCAAGGACCTTTCTTAGATGTTTCAGGTGCTCTTCATCAGATTTGGAATAAACTGTTATGTCATCAAGGTAAATTACAATGAAGTGCCCTATCTCCTCTGAAAATGCAATGTCCATGGCCCTTTGGAAAGTGGCCCCAACATTCATTAATCCAAAAGGCATTTTCACATACATGAAAGTGCCCCAAGGAGTGGTGAAATTTGTCTTGAGTTGGTCTTCTGGGAGTACTAAAACTTGGTTATACCGAAAAACCATCTAAAAGAGGGGCGGAAACGTGAAGCTGGGTTACCATTCTGATCATTTTGACTAGTGTTGGGAGATTTGATTTTTGACAGGGTAAATGAAATCCAAATTGCCTAATTCTACTTGTGTTAGAAAGTAGACTCCAATATATTTCCAACGAGCTATCACACGCCCGATTTGGACACCGGGAAGGCCTCCAAAAGCTTCCTGCAAAATGCACTATGTGTGAAGGCATACGACCCACTTGAGGGTGCGACCCACTTGTTAGCCCGGCCGGTGTAAATTTGCGGGTGCGACCAGCGAGGTGCGACCCTAAAACAAAAAAGCCGAGAAAATTGTGTTTCGCGCCCAGTTTGATTCAAGTGAGCTCAACAACTTGCAAACAAGTTTTAATCATTGTTCAATAGATTTTTAGCATGATTGTGATGTTTTTGATGTTGGGAAAGAGGCCATGTTTGGAGAAGAATGTATAAACCCTACATTCACATGAAAATTAATTCCTTAAAGGTTTTGAAAGTATATGGGCAGTTTTATGAAAAGTTTGAAAACTCTTGAATGGTAAATATGCTCATACCCTAGCACGTTGTGTATATCATCCTCACGCCCTCAGTTATCATTTTATCATTACTATCACGCCCTTTCATGTTTTGCACAGTGTTCATGTTGGCTTGTGTTTAAAATCCATCACCATATCACTGCTACCATCACCATAATATTGCCGCTGTCATGGTTATTTGTGTCACTATGGTTATTTTCATGTTGTCCCTATTCTCCAGTTCATAAACACAATCTCATGCTTTGCCCCTTTGACAAGTTTTGGCCATCATCACAAAGTTGACCACACATTTGCATTTGGTAGTCATTTGTCAAACCTACTTGTGATCAAAACAGTGATAGTTTTCATGCCACAACAGAGCCATCCTCATTGTAATTTTGTTTTTCTGTGATACTTGGGTACATGGGTGACATTTATTGGGTTTTGAACAAACATTAAAGCTTTTCCTTCACTGCATCTATATCAGTATACATATTGCAAATATCTTGTTCAAAGCCATGTCAAAGACAGAGTCAGAGTATGAGCAGGAGTCGGACAGTGACTCAATCGTTGAGGTTGATGCACTGAGATGGAGCATAGTAGTGCACCAGTAGTGGTAACATATCAGAGAAGCCACAGAGCTTTGTTTCAACATCACGACGAGTACTATCTCCACCCGGGGTGGAAGGGGTCTCGTTGACTTCATCAGCAACGTGAGTACTATCTCCACATGGCGTGGAAGGGGTTTCGCCTTCTTCATCAGCGTAGGTACATTCACAGGATCATGATAGAGACAAAGACATGCTTCATCACATGAAAGGTCATTATTGGGCTCGCATGCATGTCTGCAAAGCGAGAATGAAGATCATGAAGAGGAGGTTGCGCGAAGCACTAAAACGGCGGAAAAAGCCTGATCCACTCCGGATTTTGGCCGAGGCTTCGTTGGCTGGGCAAGATACATGATGGAGGGTCTTCACTCCAAATTTGAGCGAATTCGGAGAAATTTTTGTCATTTTCAAATTTTTGGTCTCAAAAACAGGTTTTTCAGTTAAGCGGGTCGCGCACCCATGCGCTCACTTTTTTTTGGGACACTTGCTGGAGGAAATTTTTGCATTTTTGGATTTGTCATGGTTAATTATGCATCCTCAGAAATCAACTAAGCATTTCATCAAAATATGGATGGTCAAAGAGCTCAAAAACACCATGAAAACCACCTTGCTGCCACCTTTTGCACCAGCAGGAAGTACCTCTGGGAGAATGAGGTTTTTGAGGGTCAAATGAGCTCCAAATTCAGAAATTCCACTTGGGTTGGATAGTCAACATCCAGGGCTTTCCAACGAGCTATCATGAGCTCAATTTGGATTCCGGGAAGTACCTCAAATTCAGGCTGGAAAACGCGCGACCCACTCGGCTCAAGAGCGACCCACTTAAATTTTTCCTGAATTTTCAGCTGCCAGCTCAGATTTTCGCCTAGTATGGACCAGTTTTGCTTGTGGATGGAATTTTTGGGTTTTTATGATGTAAATTCATATTTGACATGTAACTTTGGCTTATTTTTATCTATTCTAGAAGATTCACTCTCAAAAGGGCAAAAAATCATGTAATGGATCAGTTTCCACTCTTTTAGAGGCAAGTTGTTAGCTGCCTAGATTGTAGTTCCATGATTAGAATTGGTTGAAACTGATCCCTGAAGAGGGAATTCGACCCCTAGAGGTGGGGAAAGGTGTTAGAGTGATCTATATATTGTAATTTCTCAATCATTTTCGGAGGTTGGAGAGGTTGGACTCTTGGGATACTTTTGATATCATTGTACATACTTTTCATATTTTGGCTAAGGAAAGATCAGGGGTTTTGCGGCACTTGTTGGGATCCTTGTGGTGTTCTGTTCTTGATGGTGTTTCTTCTTTGTTTATTGTAAGTTTCTTCATGTTTAATGTATGCCATCCCTTCATTATGCTTCTGAACTAAATTGAATGAGTGAATAAGGTTGAATCCATTGTTTACAGTGCTTGGCCTTTGAATTCAGTTAGTTCTATATGTTTTCAGTTGTTTGGAGAGGATCCAAGTTCTTCTTTTCCCTCTTCAGCTCCTCGTCGGTCTAATCTGTCCATATATCCAATCAAAAGCATTAAGACATTCACCTACCTCACCCCAACTCGAAATCTGCAAAGGTCTGACCTTATCCCCGGACCCAAAATCTGTTTTCCCATTTCTCCAGCGAAAACCCAAAAACCAAAAAATCAAACATACCTATCTCTTTACTAGCCTAAAATCAGTTCTTATTGTAAGTCATCTCGCATCCTATTGCTCATTTGCTCGAGATTGACGGAGAGAGCCCTCTCCTGTCCTCGTAGGGCTAGCTACGAGGCTGAGCGTGGTTTGATGTAGCCTTGAGTTTTACTTCATTTCAGCCTGAGGTAGATTTGAGCGCTAACATAGTGGCGACCATACTGGGGAGAAACTCAAAACGTTTGCTTGTTATAGACGGAGTCTGAAGTCATGCCAGGTAGCCTTCGAAACGATGTTGCTATGCATCAGCGAAGTAGATAAACGTTGCTTCAGTCGATCTCCGGTTTAACTTGTAATCGTAGCATTTAACTTGTAAATTGCCCCAGTATATGTATCAAGATCAGATCTGATGGTTGATGGTGGACAACGATCAGACATAAGAAGGCTGAAATCATTCACCTGGTGACTCCAATTCAAAGTCTGGAGGATTGACTCTTTCTCTGAGAAAATGGAAGGATCTTACACAAAGTTCAAGTATCTAAAGTGGAATGGTATTCAGGATCTAATCTGCTTTCTTGTAAATTACTTCTTTGCTGGTCTTGAAGCTATCCTGAAAGTTTTTCAAAGTTTGTTGTATGAGAAAGGTCATCAAAATCTTCACTCGACCTATTCAAAGAGTGTAAATATTGAGTTTCCCTTTGATCCTGGCCTCCTTACTTTTCCCACATCTTATGATGAATCTCTACAGAGTGATGAGCAAGAAAATCAAGCTGATCCCATAGCACTTGTACATGCCCCTACACCTTGTAAAATTCCAGATCGGTATAAACCTCTTGTTTTGCCTTCTGTTCTTCATACTTTTCCTGCAAATTATGACCTATATCTACCAAGATTTGACGGTGAATGTAACAATGTCAATGCTGAGCAACATGTGCAGAATGTTGAGACTTTTCTAGATCTTTTTGAAGTTGATGATGAAGATGTTAGTATCAGACTTTTTTCTCTTTCTTTGCAAGGCCAAGTGAAGAGTTGGTTTAAAGCCCTGCCTGATGCGAGCATTTCAGATTTCCAGCAGTTGGTCAAAGTTTTCCTTGACAGGTGGATGATTGGACAGAACTTTTTGTTGATTATAGAGGAGTATAACCAGCTGAAAAGATTGCCAGGAGAGACAGTACAACAATTTTCTGCTAGATTTAACCAAGTTTATTATTCGATGCCAGTTGATATAAGACCTTCTCCTAGATCTGCTCTCTTGCACTACCCGAGTGCCTTTGATCCGGAAATGGAGTTTCAGCTGAGAGAAAAGAATATTGCAACACTTCACGAAATGCAGAACAAGGCAGTGAATGTAGAGGCTCATTTGCTGATCTTGAGGGCAAGGTTGAAGGAAGAAGAAAAGAAGAATGTTTCAGAGCAGCTGACACTTTCAGAGGAAAAGATTGATCTTTTCGTAAATGCAGTAGAAGAGATGGTGCGGAAAATGACTGCAAAAAATGAAAATGACATTCAAGAACAAGTTGCTGATCCAAAACATTTTGTTTCTGATCCCAGTAGTCATAGTGATTGTTTTATAGATCATTGTGAAGAAGAGAGAGCTGTTGATATGATGTGTATGTTTGATGATGAATTGCCTCAGTTTGATCGGTATGATGATGATTATGTTCTCCAAACAGAAGCTAATCTTGCAGACAAATCAGTAGCTAGTTTGTGCGAGGAGGAAGTTCACTTTCAGCAGCTCGAGTACAGTGATCAACCGATGCATATCAGCTATGGCAATGATGAGGAAAGTGCAGAAAATTTTGATGTAAGTGAAGGATCTTTGCCTTTTTGTTTTTATTCGTTTCAGTTCATTAGAGATAACTTCCATGCAATCAGAAATCAAACGTCAACAAGTCTTGATCTGGATCGTCTTGAGGGCAACAAAAACTTCTCATATTCAGATTTGCAGCCCCCAAAAGTCATTGATTGTCAAGTTGCAGCTGAAGATTTGGAAGTGGGCACACATGATTTAATGATTCAAGGTGACTCCGTACCTTTATGTTTTGAATCATTTCAGTTTTTGAGAAAAAAATTGCATAGTAAATCTTCAAATGAGCAGCCCATAGGAAATCAACAATCTCTCAGTGTTAATGTTGAGGATGAGATAGATAACGAGATTTTTGAGCAGCTTGTAGCATCAGATTTGCAGCCATCTAATGCAATTGAAGGTCAGATTACAGATGAAGTTGTGGAAGATGAAATACATAATTTGATGATGCAAGAAGATTCTATACCCTTTTGTTTTGAAGCATTTCAGTTTATAAGGCAGAATCTTCATAATATATCTCAAGGAAAAGATGAACAGCCAGAAGGAGGTCATACAGTTTCAATGGATACATTACAGCACTCTTCTCAAGTTTTTGATGATCCCATTGCTCGTGTGTTGGATGATGTTTGTTATAAAAATTCTGCTCCATTAGCTAACCATGTGCCCGAAAAGAATGTTGATGATAATCTTATTCAGAGATCACCTTCATTGTCTTGTTTAACAGATTGTTCATTGCGTAGCACATGTCAAGATTTCCATTCATATGAGGAGATTGATAAAGGAGGCTTTTGTTCAGTCTGGAATCAGCAACAGAGTTTCATTTTTCATGAATTTCAGGATCCTTTTGACAACTTGCTGCAATCACCAAAGAAAAGCACCGCAGATGTGAGGAAAAGTTTAAGATCAAGGTATGGAGATTATCTGGACCAGAGCTATGTTTATGAAGATCCTTTCACGGTATTCTTGCAGTCATCCAGTCAATTCATGCTTTGCAAGTTTATCAACAGTCCACTTGGTTCAAAGTTTCCATGGGAGTTGCCTTTCGATTCTTTCCTTTTCCTGTGCATCAGTAAGCATGTGGGAAGAAATCAAACAGCAGCCAGCATGCTTACATGGTTGCATTGGTTGTTCCATTTCACTTGATCGGGTGGTGTAAAGCACAATTAGAGTAGGTTGTATTGAATAAGCTCTACTTTGAGCATATTTCCAGTTTGTCGGTTGTGTTTAAGTATCGAGTTAGTTTTTAGTTGAGTGAGATTCAATTTGTGTCGTCAAGTCATCAGTTTTCAGTCATGCATTTCAGTTTGAGTTTTTGATTCCATCGCCCAATGGATGAATGCACTGGTCTGCTCTCCCAAAGATCTGCCGTTCAGTAGGTTGTATTGAATAAGCTCTACTTTGAGCATCTTTTCCAGTTTGTCGGTTGTGTTTAAGTATCGAGTCAGTTTTTAGTTGAATGAGAGTCAATTTGTGTCGTCAAGTCATCATTTTTCAGTCATGCATTTCAGTTTGAGTTTTTGATTCCATGGCCCAATGGATAAAGCACTGGTCTGCTCTCCCAAAGATCTGCCGTTCTTGGCACCTCCAAGGAGCTACCATCCCCATTGGAGCCAATGTTAGAGTCAGCCTTTGCAGCTTTCCTCCAGTGATCAAACATGCTCTTTCAAAGTGATTTTAAAGTGTCAAGGTCAAATGTTGTCATTTCAAAGAGTCTTCAAGCAAAATTTGGTCACTAGGCATTAGGTCTAGGGTTGGTCTTCACTCTTTTCAAATTTGTCCAAATGTCAGTCCATGTCACCATTCAGCTGAGTGTACCATCATTCAGAGGGTTTTCATCATCATGTCAAGCTCCATCGAGTCATTTTACACCTTGTTCATGCTTCAGTTGTGCCTAGGTAAGGTCCATTTCCCTCTCCTAGGGTTTTGGAGGTAATTTCTCTTGGATGGTCAAATCATCGAAAAACTTGTATCCTGATGTTCATACACCTTCCCCTATCATTAATTCACCTAATTAAACACTTCCCATCACTGAGATCCCCCAAATTTCTCATTTTTGCACAAACCCTAGTTTCTTGCCAAAACTTGGCAATTTTCTAGGCTAGGCCTGTGTTTCGCCCTTTTGGACCCCTTCCCCTCACTCAATCTCTGTGATTCCACTTTCCCCTACTTCCTAACATCCCTCCCTACTTCCCAAAATTTCCCCAAGAATTTAGAATCCCCCTATCCCCTTCATTTCGCTTCATTTCGACAAAATTCCTTGTTTCACACATCGGGGTAAGTTTCACTAAAAAGAGGTTTCAGAGCAATCAAAGATGAATTTTGGAAAACGGAGAGAGGTTTTTTCTCACAACATGCCAAGGAAGAAACACCTCCTTCACTTTTTACACAGGTATCATGGTTTTGGAGAAATGTCAAAAATACCGTTGCCTCAGGAGAATTGAATGCACCTCTGAAGTGACCTTGGGAAAATAAAGATTTCTCCTAGCATGTTTGGCCAAATGACTTTCATGATGAGTCAAATGATAACTAGACAGAAATACCTTTCCAATGAGCTATCATGAGCTTAATTTGGAGTTGAGGAAGACCTTCAAAAGTTGACTGCAACAGCACTCTGCCTTGAGGCAGCCTCATTCTGCTCATTTTGAATAGTGTTGGGAGATTTGGTTTTTGACAGGGTAAATGGAATCCAAATTGCATAATTCCACTCTTGTTGGAAAGTAGACTCCAATATCTTTCCAACGAGCTATCACACGTCCGATTTGGACACCGGGAAGGCCTCCAAAAGCTTCCTGCAAGAGAAACGCGACCCACCTGGGGCCCGAGCGACCCACCTGGGGCCTGAGCGACCCACGCAGAGGCTGCGCGACCCACGCAGATACAGAGGTTCGAAACTTCATTTTGAGCGCCCAGTCTTGCTTGGAATCGATGCAACTGGCCTTCAAACATGTTTCTATCAATTGCTCAATGGTTTTTAATGTGTTGGGGGCATCATTGATGATTTCAAACATTTGAAATGGAAGAGTAAACCCTACAGTCATGGCAGCTTTGTTTCTTCAGGGTTTAAAATGTATATGGATGGTTTTATGAGCATTTTACCACCTTGTATCATTGATATATATCCACCTGGGCATATGTGTTAAAACCCCACTGTTTTCATACCCATTATACCATCGTGGCCATCGTTATTGCTTTACCATTGTCAAGGCTTGTGTTCCATGGTGATTATGGTCATGTTGTGTCTCACTGCCCAATGATTAAAACATTCTCATAACTCTGTTTTCACTGCCCATTTACACTTATAACTCTGTTGTTATGGCCCATTGACAAACATGTTCATATGATGCATTGCTCCCTTTGACAAGATTTGCCCAATATTCTAAAGGCTGCCCACTTCCTTTGGTCAAGTTTCACTTGTAATTAAACAGAGATATTATCATTGCTTGTTTCCTTATGGTGCTTTGACGGTGGAGAATATTTGTTGGGTGTTAAAACGCACATCATAACTTTGTTTTCACTGCATTTATATCAGTATACATAGTGCCAATAGCTTGTTTAGAGCCATGTCAGAGACAGAGTCAGTGTAGGAGCAGGAGTCGAACAGTGACTCAATCGTTGAGGTTGATGCACTAAGATGGAGCATAGCAGTGCACCAGTAGTGGTAACATATCAGAGAAGCCACAGAGCTTTGTTTCAACATCACGACGAGTACTATCTTCACCCGGGGTGGAAGGGGTCTCGTAGACTTCATCAGCAACGCGAGTACTATCTCCACATGGCGTGGAAGGGGTCTCGCCTTCTTCATCAGCGCAGGTACATTCACAGGATAATGATGGAGACAATGACACCAAGGTCCCATTTTTCATTTTCAACAGGTTGAACATACACATTGCTACATCATGGCTGACAACAACACATCATACAACCGAGACAGTGTTTTCATCACAGGAACTGCATGCACCAGGAGAGCACTAAAATGGCGGAAAAGGCCTGATCCACTCCAGATTTTGGCCGAGGCTTCATTGAATGAGCAAGACACATGATGGAGGACCTCCGCTCCGAATTTGGGCAAATTCGGAGAAAATTTTGTCATTTTCAAATTTTTGGTCTTAAAAACAGGTTTTGCAGCTACGTGGGTCGCGCGCTCATGCGCTCGCTTTTTTTTGAGACACTTGCTGGAGGAGATTTTTAAATTTTTGGATTTTTCATGGTTAATTATGCATCCTCTAAAGTCAACTTAGCATTTCAACAAAATCTGGATGGTCAAACAGCTCAAAAACACCATGAAAACCACCTTGCTGCCACCTTTTGCACCAGCAGGAAGTACCTCTGGGAGAATGAGATTTTGGAGGGTCAAATCAACTCCAAATTCAGAAATTCCACTTGGGTTGGAAATTAGACATACAGGGCTTTCCAACGAGCTATCATGAGCTCAATTTGGATGTCGGGAGCTACCTCAAAATCAGCCTGGAACATGAGCGACCCACGCAGTTCAGGAGCGACCCACCTAGAGATTTTTCTGAGTTTTCAGCTGCCAGCTTAGTATTTCGCCTATTATGGACCAGTTTTGCTTATGGATAAAATTTTTGGGTTTTTATGATATAAATTCATGTTTGGCATGTAACTTTGGCTTGTTTTTATCTCTTCTAGAAGATTCACTCTCAAATGAGTAAAAAAGCATGTAATGGATCAGTTTCCACTCTTTTAGAGGCAAGTTGTTAGCTGCCTAGATTGTAGTTCCATGATTAGAATTGGTTGAAACTGATCCCTGAAGAGGGAATTCGACCCCTAGAGGTGGGGAAAGGTGTTAGAGTGACCTATATATTGTAATTTCTGAGGCATTCTACAGGTTGGACTCTTGGGATACTTTTGATATCATTGTACATATTTTTCATATTTTGGCTAAGGAAAGATCAGGGGTTTTGCGGCACTTGTTGGGATCCTTGTGGTGTTCTGTTCTTGATGGTGTTTCTTCTTTGTTTACTGTAAGTTTCTTCATGTTTAATGTATGCCATCTTTTCATTATGCTTCTGAACTAAGTTGAATGAGTGATTAAGGTTGAATCCATTGTTTACAGTGCTTGGCCTTTGAATTCAGTTAGTTCTATATGTTTTCAGCTGTTTGAAGAGGATCCAAGTTCTTCTTTTCCCTCTTCAGCTCCTCTTCGGTCTAATCTATCCATAAATCCAATTTAAAGCATCAAGATCATCACCTACCTCGCCCCAGCTTGAACTCTGCAAAGGTCTGACCTTATCCCCGGACCCAAAATTTGTTTTCCCATTTCTCCAGCGAAAACCCAAAAAACCAAAATCAAACATACCTATCTCTTTACTAGCCTAAAATCAGTTCTTATTGTAAGTCATCTCGCATCCTATTGCTTATTTTCTCGAGATTGACGGAGAGAGCCCTCTCCTGTCCTCGTAGGGCTAGCTACGAGGCTGAGCGTGGTTTGATGTAGCCTTGAGTTTTACTTCATTTCACCCTGAGGTAGATTTGAGTGCTAACATAGTGGCGACCATACTGGGGAGAAACTCAAAACGTTTGCTTGTTATAGACGGAGTCTGAAGTCACGCCAGGTAGCTTTCGAAACGCTGTTGCTATGCATCAGCGAAGTAGATAAACGCTGTTTGAGTCGATCTCCGGTTTAACTTGTAATCGTAGCACTTAACTTATAAATTGCCCCAGTACGTGTATCAAGTTCAGATCTGATGGTTGATGGTGGACAACGATCAGACATAAGAAGGCTGAAATCATTCACCTGGTGACTCCAATTCAAAGTCTGGAGGACTGACTCTTTCTCTGAGAAAATGGAAGCATCTTACACGAAGTTCAGGTATCTAAAGTGGAATGGTATTCAGGATCTAATCTGCTTTCTCGTAAATTACTTCTTTGATGGTCTTGAAGCTATCCTGAAAGTTTTTCAAAGTTTGTTGTATGAGAAAGGTCATCAAAATCTTCACTCGACTTATTCAAAGAGTGTAAATGTTGAGTTTCCCTTTGATCCTGGCCTCCTCACTTTTCCCACATCTTATGTTGACTCTCTACAGAGTGATGAGCTAGAAAACAAAATTGATCCCACAGCTCTTGTACATACCCCTACACCTTGTAAAATTCCAGATCGGTACAAACCTCTTGTTTTACTTTCTGTTCTTCATACTTTTCCTGCAAATTATGACCTATATCTACCAAGATTTGACGGTGAATGTAACAATGTCAATGCTGAGCAACATGTGCAGAATGTTGAGACTTTTCTAGATCTTTTTGAAGTTGATGATGAAGATGTTAGTATTAGGCTTTTTGCTCTTTCTTTGAAAGGCCAAGTGAAGAGTTGGTTCAAAGCCCCGCCTGATGCGAGCATCACAGATTTTCAGCAGTTTGTTAAAGTTTTCCTTGACAGGTGGATGATCGGACATAACTTTTTGTTGATTATAGAGGAGTATAACCAGTTGAAAAGAATGCCAGGTGAGACAGTACAACAATTTTCTGCTAGATTTAACCAAGTTTATTATTCGATGCCAGTTGATATAAGACCTTCTCCTAGATCTGCTCTCTTGCACTACCCGGGTGCCTTTGATCCGAAAATGGAGTTTCAGTTGAGAGAGAAGAATATTGCAACACTTCACGAGATGCAGAACAAGGCAGTGAATGTAGAGGCTCATTTGCTGATCTTGAGGGCAAGGTTGAAGGAAGAAGAAAAGAAGAATGTTTCAGAGCAACTGACACTTTCAGAGGAAAATCTTGATCTTTTCGTAAACACAGTAGAAGAGATGGTGCGGAAAATGACTGCAAAAAATGAAAATGACATTCAAGAACAAGTTGCTGACCCAAAACATTTTGTTTCTGATCCCAGTAGTCATAGTGATTGTTTTGTAGATCAGTGTGAAGAAGAGAGAGCTGTTGATATGATGTGTATGTTTGATGATGAATTGCCTCAGTTTGATCAGTATGATGATGATTATGTTCTCCAAAAAGAATCTAATCTTGCAGACAAATCAGCAGCTAGCTTGTGCGAGGAGGGAATTCACTTTCAGCAGCTCGAGTACAGTGATCAACCGATGCATATCAGCTATGGCAATGATGAGGAAAGTGCAGAAAATTTTGATGTAAGTGAAGGATCTTTGCCTTTGTGTTTTGATTCGTTTCAGTTCATTAGAGATAACTTCCATGCAATCAGAAATCAAACGTCAACAAGTCTTGATCTGGATTGTCTTGAGGGCAACGAAAACTTCTCATATTCAGATTTTCAGCCCTCGAAAGTCATTGATTGTCAAGTTGCAGCTGAAGATTTGGAAGTGGGCACACATGATTTAATGATTCAAGGTGATTCTGTACCTTTATGTTTTGAATCATTTCAGTTTTTGAGAAAAAAATTGTATAGTAAATCTTCAAATGAGCAGCCCATAGGAAATCAGCAATCTCTCAGTGTTAATGTTGAGGATGAGACAGATAACGAGATTTTTAAGCAGCTTGTAGCATCAGATTTGCAGCCATCTAATGCAATTGAAGGTCAGATTACAGATGAAGTTGTGGAAGATGAAATACATAATTTGATGATGCAGGAAGATTCTATACCCTTTTGTTTTGAAGCATTTCAGTTTATAAGGCAGCATCTTCATAATATATCTCAAGGAAAAGATGAACAGCCAGAAGGAGGTCATACAGTTTCAATGGATACATTACAACACTCTTCTCAAGTTTTTGATGATCCCATTGCTCGTGTGTTGGATGATGTTTGTTATAAAAATTCTGCTCCATTAGCTAACCATGTGCCCGAAAAGAATGTTGATGATAATCTTATTCAAAGATCACCTTCATTGTCTTGTTTAATAGATTTTTCATTACATAGCACATGTCCAGATTTCCATTCATATGAGGAGATTGATGAAGGAGACTTTTGTTCTGTCTGGAATCAGGAACAGAGTTAGATTTTTCATGAATTTCAGGATCCTTTTGACAGCTTGCTGCAATCACCAAAGAAAAGCACTGCAGATGTGAGGAAAAGTTTAAGATCAAGGTATGGAGATTATCTGGACCAGAGCTATGTTTATGAAGATCCTTTCGCAGTATTCTTGCAGTCATCCAGTCAATTTATGCTTTGTAAGTTTATCAGCAGTCCACTTGGTTCAAAGTTTCCATGGGAGTTTCCTTTCAGTAGTTATTTCTCGTTGTTCATAAGCAAGCATGTGGGAAGAAATCAAACAGCAGCCAGCATGCTTACATGGTTTCATTGGTTGTTCCATTACACTTGATCGGGTGGTGAAAAGCACAATTAGAGTAGGTTGTATTGAATAAGCTCTACTTTGAGCATCTTTTCCAGTTTGTCGGTTGTGTTTAAGTATCGAGTCAGTTTTTAGTTGAATGAGAGTCAATTTGTGTCGTCAAGTCATCATTTTTCAGTCATGCATTTCAGTTTGAGTTTTTGATTCCATGGCCCAATGGATAAAGCACTGGTCTGCTCTCCCAAAGATCTGCCGTTCTTGGCACCTCCAAGGAGCTACCATCCCCATTGGAGCCAATGTTAGAGTCAGCCTTTGCAGCTTTCCTCCAGTGATCAAACATGCTCTTTCAAAGTGATTTTAAAGTGTCAAGGTCAAATGTTGTCATTTCAAAGAGTCTTCAAGCAAAATTTGGTCACTAGGCATTAGGTCTAGGGTTGGTCTTCACTCTTTTCAAATTTGTCCAAATGTCAGTCCATGTCACCATTCAGCTGAGTGTACCATCATTCAGAGGGTTTTCATCATCATGTCAAGCTCCATCGAGTCATTTTACACCTTGTTCATGCTTCAGTTGTGCCTAGGTAAGGTCCATTTCCCTCTCCTAGGGTTTTGGAGGTAATTTCTCTTGGATGGTCAAATCATCGAAAAACTTGTATCCTGATGTTCATACACCTTCCCCTATCATTAATTCACCTAATTAAACACTTCCCATCACTGAGATCCCCCAAATTTCTCATTTTTGCACAAACCCTAGTTTCTTGCCAAAACTTGGCAATTTTCTAGGCTAGGCCTGTGTTTCGCCCTTTTGGACCCCTTCCCCTCACTCAATCTCTGTGATTCCACTTTCCCCTACTTCCTAACATCCCTCCCTACTTCCCAAAATTTCCCCAAGAATTTAGAATCCCCCTATCCCCTTCATTTCGCTTCATTTCGACAAAATTCCTTGTTTCACACATCGGGGTAAGTTTCACTAAAAAGAGGTTTCAGAGCAATCAAAGATGAATTTTGGAAAACGGAGAGAGGTTTTTTCTCACAACATGCCAAGGAAGAAACACCTCCTTCACTTTTTACACAGGTATCATGGTTTTGGAGAAATGTCAAAAATACCGTTGCCTCAGGAGAATTGAATGCACCTCTGAAGTGACCTTGGGAAAATAAAGATTTCTCCTAGCATGTTTGGCCAAATGACTTTCATGATGAGTCAAATGATAACTAGACAGAAATACCTTTCCAATGAGCTATCATGAGCTTAATTTGGAGTTGAGGAAGACCTTCAAAAGTTGACTGCAACAGCACTCTGCCTTGAGGCAGCCTCATTCTGCTCATTTTGAATAGTGTTGGGAGATTTGGTTTTTGACAGGGTAAATGGAATCCAAATTGCATAATTCCACTCTTGTTGGAAAGTAGACTCCAATATCTTTCCAACGAGCTATCACACGTCCGATTTGGACACCGGGAAGGCCTCCAAAAGCTTCCTGCAAGAGAAACGCGACCCACCTGGGGCCCGAGCGACCCACCTGGGGCCTGAGCGACCCACGCAGAGGCTGCGCGACCCACGCAGATACAGAGGTTCGAAACTTCATTTTGAGCGCCCAGTCTTGCTTGGAATCGATGCAACTGGCCTTCAAACATGTTTCTATCAATTGCTCAATGGTTTTTAATGTGTTGGGGGCATCATTGATGATTTCAAACATTTGAAATGGAAGAGTAAACCCTACAGTCATGGCAGCTTTGTTTCTTCAGGGTTTAAAATGTATATGGATGGTTTTATGAGTTTTTCTCCTACCTTAGATCAGTGATATATCCACCTTTGCATATATTATCAAAACCCCACTGTTTTCACACCCATTATTCCATTGTGGTCATCATTATTGCTTTACCATTGTCATGGCTTGTGTTCCATGGTGATTATGGTCATGTGTGTCTCACTGCCCAATGATTAAAACATTCTCATAACTCTGTTTTCACTGCCCATTTACACTAATAACTCTGTTGTTATGGCCCATTGACAAACACGTTCATATGATGCATTGCTCACTTTGACAAGATTTGCCCAATATTCTAAAGGTTTCCACTTCCTTCGGGTCAGCTTCTTACTCGTAATTAAACAAGAGATAATATCATTGCTTGTTTTATGGTGCTTTAATGGAGAATATTTGTTGGGTGTTAAAACGCACATCATAACTTTGTTTCACCGCATTTATATCGATACATAGTGTTGGCATTGTTCGTGAGCTGTCGTAGACAGAGTCGTTGTGAGCAGTGGAGTCTATCAGCTGGACTAATCGTTGAGGTTGGATGCACCGAGATGGAGCATAGCAAAGGCACCTCAAGAGGGTAACATATCGAGGCTTTACGGTAGGCTTGTTTCAACATCACGACGGAGTGTCATTATCCTTCACCCTGTAAGGTCTCGTTGGACTTCATCGCCAACGCGAGTACTATCTCCACATGGCGTGGAAGGGGTCTCGCCATCTTCATCACAGTATGACCAATAAAAGTCCATGATGGAGCATTTGCTATCTCATGACCCATTTTTCATTTTCAACAGGTTGAACATACACATTGCTACATCATGACTGACAACAACACATCATACAACCGAGACAGTGTTTTCATCACAGGAACTGCATGCACCAGGAGAGCACTAAAATGGCGGAAAAGGCCTGATCCACTCCGGATTTTGGCCGAGGCTTCATTGACTGAGCAATACACATGATGGAGGACCTCCGCTCCGAATTTGGGAAAATTCGGAGAAAATTTTGTCATTTTCAAATTTTTGGTCTAAAAAACAGGTTTTGCAGCTACGTGGGTCGCGCGCTCATGCGCTCGCTTTTTTTTGAGACACTTGCTGGAGGAGATTTTTACATTTTTGGATTTTTCATGGTTAATTATGCATCCTCTAAAGTCAACTTAGCATTTCAACAAAATCTGGATGGTCAAACAGCTTAAAAACACCATGAAAATCACCTTGCTGCCACCTTTTGCACCAGCAGGAAGTACCTCTGGGAGAATGAGGTTTTGGAGGGTCAAATCAACTCCAAATTCAGAAATTCCACTTGGGTTGGAAATTAGACATCCAGGGCTTTCCACCGAGCTATCATGAGCTCAATTTGGATGCCGGGAGCTACCTCAAAATCAGCCTGGAACATGAGCGACCCACGCAGTTCAGGAGCGACCCACCTAGAGATTTTTCTGAATTTTCAGCTGCCAGCTCAGTATTTCGCCTATTATGGACCAGTTTTGCTTATGGATAGAATTTTTGGGTTTTTATGATGTAAATTCATGTTTGATATGTAACTTTGGCTTGTTTTTATCTCTTCTAGAAGATTCACTTTCAAATGAGTAAAAAATCATGTAATGGATCAGTTTCCACTCTTTTAGAGGCAAGTTGTTAGCTGCCTAGATTGTAGTTCCATGATTAGAATTGGTTGAAACTGATCCCCGAAGAGGGAATTCGACCCCTAGAGGTGGGGAAAGGGGTTAGAGTGATCTATATATTGTAATTTCTGAGGCATTCTACAGGTTGGACTCTTGGGATACTTTTGATACCATTGTACATATTTTTTCATATTTTGGCTAAGGAAAGATCAGGGGTTTTGCGGCACTTGTTGGGATCCTTGTGGTGTTCTGTTCTTGATGATGTTTCTCCTTTGTTTACTGTAAGTTTCTTCATGTTTAATCTATGCCATCGTTTCATTATGCTTCTGAACTAAGTTGAATGAGTGATTAAGGTTGAATCCATTGTTTACAGTGCTTAGCCTTTGAATTCAGTTAGTTCTATATGTTTTCAGCTGTTTGGAGAGGATCCAAGTTCTTCTTTGCCCTTTTCAGCTCCTCGTCAGTCTAATCTATCCATATATCCAATCAAAAGCATCAAGACATTCACCTACCTCGCCCCAACTTGAAATCTGCAAAGGTCTGACCTTATCCCCGGACCCAAAATTTGTTTTCCCATTACTCCAGCGAAAACCCAAAAAACCAAAAAAAAAACATACCTATCTCTTTACTAGCCTAAAATCAGTTCCTATTGTAAGTCATCTCGCATCCTATTGCTTATTTTCTCGAGATTGACGGAGAGAGCCCTCTCCTGTCCTCGTAGGGCTAGCTACGAGGCTGAGCGTGGTTTGATGTAGCCTTGCGTTTTACTTCATTTCAGCCTGAGGTAGATTTGAGTGCTAACACACCCCCATCTATCCTTTGCCGATTTTTCTATAGGATTGCATCCTCTTAGTTTGTCCAAAATGTTATCTCTCATTGGAATCAAATTAGAAGGTATGTTTTCCACAAACCAGCCAAACCATTTTCCAAAGGTATCCCAAGAGGAGATTTGATCCAAATGCTCCGCTCCTCGTTGTATCAAATAATCCCAGAGAAGAGAGATTGAGGGATCCTACCCCAAGGGTGTAAGATCGAGAATTTGATCCTTATAAATATTTAAAGAGGCTTCATTCCCTAGTATTTTACAAATTTTGTTCATGATGAGATGTGATGATGATTTTAAGAGATTCCAAATGGGAGACCCTTGAGAAGCCTCCAATTGTTCTTCTCTGTTGTTGTGTTGGTTTATAGAATTTTCTCTGACGAATTGAACCCACCAACGATCCAAGATTGTTTCCATGCTCCACCATATTTTTTCTCGCATTGTTGTATTAGCCAAGGACAGGTACCGAATTCCTAGCACACCATGCAGCTTGGGTGACCTAATCATTTTCCAATTGAACAGGTGAATTTTTTTTTTTTTCTTGCATACCCCCTACCTTGAGGAACTTCCTAATGTAGACTCCAATCTGTTTCAGAACACACTTATGATCTTGGAGAGCAGAGAACTAATAGAGCAGGATGGAAGACAACACAAACTTCACCAAGATTGTTCTTCCCGCTATATTTTACCAGATTCCTCCCTAGTTTACAATTTTCATCTTTATTTTGTCAAGAACATTCTGCCACGCACTTGAAGTCACCCTTCTGAGGAAGATGGGGACCCCAAGATAGATGAATTATTTCCAGTCTCTGATAGTTTTGAATCCCAATATATCTTCTATCTTTTTATCTTTTTGGGGAGAAATGTTCCATGTGTAGGCTTGACTTTTTTTTATCATTTGTGGGCCCTCCTGATGCTTGATGGAATTTGCCCATATTATCTTTGAAACGTTTGAAAATCACAAAGGATGCCACCCCCAAGAAAGGCAGTGTCATAAACAAATTGTCCATGTTTAATACTTATGATTCCTTCTTTGTATCTTATCCCTGAGAGATGTTGAGATTGTCGATCAACTTCCAATCGTCTGCTCAGAGTGTCTCCCATTATAATATAGAGGAAAGGGGAGAGGGGGAAACCTTGATGCAACCCCCTAGAGGCTTTGAAGAATCCCGCAACCATGCCATTTACAAGAGGTGCAATACAAGGAGAGGAGATGCATAAAGTGATCCATTTTATAAAAGTAGAATCAAATCCCATTTTCCTCATGACTTTCAAAAGAAAAACATGGAGTACTCTGTCAAAATAATTCACCATGTATAATTTTATTATCATTCCGTGGTCTCCTCTTTTCCAACTAGAATAAATAGCTTCTTGTATCAAAAAAATATTGTCAAAAATTTGACGACCCGACACAAAACCCCCCTGGTTAATAGAGATCAAATGTGGGAGTAGGCCTTTGAGTCTAGAGGCCAAAAGTTTCAAGATCACCTTGTATGAGATGTTACGAAGAGAGATCGAATTGAATATGGCGAGTGAGGATGGGCATGAATCTTTGGGGATTAAGGAAAAAAAGGAGGAGTTAATTCCATCTCCCAAAATGAAACTTTTGAAGGAATAAATGATCATTCTACATAAATCTTTGTGGATTACATCCCAGAAAAACTGATAGAAGTTTACAGAGAAGTCGTCCGACCCAATAGCTTTATCTAGAGAGAAGGAGAAAATAGTTGACTTGATCTCCTCAATAGACTTAGGTGAGATCAAAGACTTATTCATTTCATAAGAGACCAATTCTGGGATGAAATCAAGGAAAAAATCTTCACTAGCTCGGTCACTTAAAGGGTCTTCCTAATAGAGGCTTTTCAGATGGTCCAACGCTGCTCTTTTTATTTCTTCGAAATTTGTTAGAGTCTGCCCCTCATGTTGGATTTGAGAGATATTGTTATTTATTTCCCTAAAATTTGTCTGCTTATGGAATAATTTTGTATTTCTATCTCCCGCCATTAGACAATTGTTTCTAGATTTTAACCACCAATACTCTTCTTCTCTTCTGAGATGACTGTGAAGAGATTTGAATGTCTCAAATTCTTTTTGGAATTTGACAAAATTATCATGGTTGACTCCATTTTTCCCTGTAGGGTGGTCGATTGGTTTTCCATGTCCATTATCGCATATTTCCTTTCAGACTTGTTTCCTTTTAACCACGTTTTGATGGTTGATTTTAACCTTTTGATTTTAGCTTCTCAAATAGAGATAGGGATGCCATAAACCCAACCCGAACAGGAACGCGATACCATTGGAGAGAAATTGGCTGAGTGAAGCCATAGAGGAGAAAATATAAAAGGATTAGTTCCAAGGTTAAGGGAGGTTGAAACACGAAGGCTAATAGGGCGATGGTCAGAGCCACACCAAGGGAGAATGAATAATTTTAGGCAGAGGTTCTGCATGAGAAAAATGTTAGCGGCCAGGAAGCGGTCAAGTCTAGCAGCAATATGGCTTGGTCCAATGCATTTATTGTTCTAGGTATAAATAATTTTTTGGGGATTTACATCAAAGAGGCTGAGATTAAGTATTAAGTCCTCCATGTCTTCTTGGGAAGCATTCCTAACCGAGGAGCCTCCCCTTTTCTCATTTTGTCCCAAGGTGGTGTTGAAGTCTCCACAGACAATATAGTTGATCCCATACATAGAGTTTTTAAATTCCATTAAATACTTCCAACACTCTTGTTTCTCTCTAAAGTGGACAGACATATAAATTGATTACTGAAATAGTTTGATGTAGTTCTAAAATATTAAAAGAGGTTGTTATCCAATGAGTATTATTCAAAGAGCTTACCAATTGTAATTTTTCAGGGTTCCACATTGTGTAGAGGCCTCCCAAATCTCCTCTCGAACTATTAGCTTCTATTTTTGTAAAACCCCATAGCGAAGGGTGAATAGAGGAGATATCAGTCTCACTCAATTTTGTCTCCTGGAGGAGGGCGACTTCTAGTTTTACTTTTTCTATCAAGGATTTCACTTCCATTATTCGCTTTTTGGAACCAAGTCCCCTACAATTTTACGAGATAATATTCATTATTTACCTTTGGTTGTTGTTGTACCTTTTGCGGGGCTTGTTGTGTTCCCTTTCTTCCCTCCTTTGTTCCCCAAGTCAGATAATTGTTGAGGGATAGTGTGTTGGAAGCCTAATTCCTTATCATTTTCCATTTTTTCTTTCCTTATTTATTTATTTGTTTTCTGTCATGATATTCTTGTCTTTATTTCTATATCCATTAGTCTTGCACCATTTGATTTTTCATCTACAAAGCTCACAGGAATTGTTTTTGTTGCTATTTCTTTCGAGGATAAGAAGCCTTCTTCTTCTTCCTCTCATTTGTGGTATCTTCCACATTTATGGATTCTTCTGGACTTCTGGGTGGGGTTTAATTATACTTTGAAGACGAAAGAGGGAGAGAAACCTCAACACTCATTCCAGGAGAAAGCCCCTCTACCTCCTGAATCAAGGTTAGGGCCGCGAACTTGTTCTTATTTATGCCATCTTCATTTGCCTGGTTTTTTTTTTTGCAACAAAGGGGTTGGTTTTCTTTGAGATCGACCTTATTTCCTGGGGATTGTGGTTGAGGTTGTACCTGTTCCATTATTTTGTTCGGTACTTCTTTTTTTCCTCTTGGAATTCTGCCATTCTTCATTTTCTTTTCCCCGTTGCTTAGATTGTTCGTGTTGCTTGGGAAATCCTTTTGCAAAGTGCCCATAGTCATGGAAAATTTTTCATTTAAACGTGAGTTTATCCTAGTCCACTTCCTAAACATGAGACCAACTATCCGTACATATATTTACAACTGCAGGAAGCCCTTTTTCGAGGTCTACTTCCACACAAATCCGAGCACAAGAAAATAGTCCTTTTTTTGGTTCAACATAGTCTATATATATCCCTAGTGTATTAACAATCATAGGGAAGGTAGCGCTATTACAAAAATGGAGTGGTAAGAAAGGGAGCTTAACCCAAACCGGAACCGAGGAGGGGACATCGCATTTCAGATTGAAACTAGTACTCCATCTATCTAAATACAACCCCTGAGTGCCCATGAAGTATGGGCCATTCTTGAATACCAGATCTCTGTCCAACCTGTTTTCAAAGAAGAAAGTATAAAATCCCTTCCCACAGAACGCTGACATAGCTTCTCCTTGTAGAAGCAGTTTCTAGTTCTTTTCTATCCAGGAGCACATTGAATGGGGCAAAGGCCAAAGACTCATGATTTTTCCAATAAGTCCACAGTCTTCAAGTTGCATGACTTTGGAGTGGGCTTGCGGGGCACTGTTAGCAATCTTAGGGATTTAATATGCTTTTTTAACAAACTGAGAGGGTCCTTGTTTCTGAAATTGGGGGGCTACAGCAACCAAGGAGTTAAAATCTGCACTGTCAACATTGATGGTGCCACTCAAGGCCAACGCAGTCATAAGGTTGTACACCAAGGGAAGGGAGGGAAAAATTCTGAACTAGCGGGAGGAAGCACGAGAGAGGGGAAGCAAGGAGATGAAGGAGAGGAGAAGCCCTCAGCAGGAGGCCGAGGGGAGGGGGTAGCAGACATCCAGGCCATGGTCGTGCACGAGCTGCTAGGGTTCTCTAGCAAAAAAAAATCTCAACACATATTCGAGCATGAGTAGTTAAAAAAAAAATTGCTTCTAGGTTGCAACAATAAAACTTCCATAATGCATTAACAGTGGAAGATAAAGTTGGGAGGTTACAAAAATGCAGGGGAAGGTTCAAAAGCCTTACCCAAATAGGATTTGTGGAGATTGATGTTGTTACAAAATCAAAGGTGGGAGACCAGGGCTGCATAAAAAGGCAACCGCTCCCCAAAGCTAGGGCCCAAATTCACTAATATTCTACTTATCCTCAATATTAAAAAAAACTACAACAAAAAAACCTCAAGCCAAAGGGTAAATATTCAGATCATCTGTCAATAAGGGTCCCCATGTTTTAGAAGTCCATCTAGGAAGATCATACAATCTTGACCAAAACCCATTAAATTTGCATATCAAATCATTTTCTGATAGAAATAGCTAAAATCACACAATTATAGAAACACAATCATATATTATGCACAAATGGTGTATGTGAAAACACACTCACACACCCTAATTACATTCATATTACTCTATTAAATAGAGTTTCTGAGATCCAACTTATTCCTAATTTAGAGGGAGAGGTTGAGAGAATTTCTCAACCATCACAAACCAACTTCTCAAATATGGAATGTAAGCATTAACTCCAACATCCCCCCTTAATGATTACATTACATGAATTTATTGAATTCACTCATAAATAAAAAAATAATCAAGCTTATCAGTAGATGCTCCATCAAGTTGCCTCATAACCCTCGGAAAGGTGTAGTTGGCAAGTTGGATTCCCGAGTTCGCTTCCTCAACTCCCGAATCAAGGACCTCCCGAAGTCAATTACTGAACAACATCCCAATCTGTCGCATAACCTCATTAGGAAACCACTTCCATGTCTACCACTAATGAGGGATCCTTCCCTAGATCCGCAACTGCCATACTATCTAGACAACCATCCATATTGAGCCTTACTGCCACTCGATCTTTTAAATACTGGTTCAAACACATAGCTGAACTACTAGTCATTTCATGGACGAGCTCCCATCTACCAAGATACATAGGTGCAAACCGCTATATTCGCTAGTTATATAGAAGAGCCATCTAAATACAAAATGTATCCAGGTTCAACTATTACATCATCATCTTCATAGCCTAATTTTAAAATATTCATCCTTCACTTAATTTTAAAAAAAGACACACAATTTATAATACTAGTGATATTATAGCACTCTATGGAATTCTCAGGCTGACCCAAAATGGCATACATATCACCCAGTGGCATAGGCCGTGCAAATGTGGCAAGCGCATGCTCCGATCCATCCTCCAATATAGGAACTTCGATAGACCTCTCCAGAACAGGAATTTCCGGCTCATATGGACCTAAACTGCAATGAATTGCAGCCAGAATATGCAAACTCATCACTGGCATGTAGCCTCGTCCTTCTCCTCACAACAGCGTTCCACGACTTTCCAATAACCTAGATCACACCTCGTGTAAGACACAACCGCTAAACATTGGTGAATCACACTTCTGAACTGCAGAACATTGGTGGGCGAGCGCTCTTTTGAACGGCACAATCGTAGAACCCTCGATTTTTTTTGCAGTTTATCTAGATAACGTTTGAATGCGTCTCGACATTAACATTTATGCAGCTATATATCCAATATTACACAGCTGAAATAAATACTTCTATAATCTCTTCGACCAAGCACCGCGGCCCTACTTTTGTTTAGCCGTCAGAATCGGGTTTGCATTCGCCTTGCAGACCTCGGAATTGCGAGTGTCATTCTCGAGATAGAACGCTGCCTGGCATTGCTGTGGAAGTACCGGATGTATGATCAGATCCATCTGCATATAGACAAGAAATTCTGCGAGCTTCCTTTCATGCCGTTTCTGGATGAATACCCTATGTTTGTTTCCAAGGACCAATGTATTGACTACTTGGAAGAATACGCTAAAAGATTCAATATTCACGCATGGTTCTGCCAGTTCGTGGAGGCTGCGAGCTTCTCTAAATAGACGGGAAAAAACCCCGTGTGAGAACGCTTAATCCTCCATTTGAAAAAATCATCACAAACCGATCGTCATCCACAGATGTTGCAAACCGTCAGAATTTAACATAAGAAATCAATTTGCACTCTTATTCACGAAAGACTTAGACTCACAACACACAGCCCTCTGATCTCTGATCTTGTGCTCCGATACCATGATAGAAATAGCTAAAATCACACAATTATAGAAACACAATCATATATTATGCACAAATGGTGTATGTGAAAACACACTCACACACCCTAATTACCTTCATATTACTCTATTAAATAGAGTTTCTGAGATCCAACTTATTCCTAATTTAGAGGGAGAGGTTGAGAGAATTTCTCAACCATCACAAACCAACTTCTCAAATATGGAATGTAAGCATTAACTCCAACATTTTCTAAAAACAAATCAGTGCTAAAGGCATCCTTTTCCACAAGAATATTAAGGGTCATAGCTTTCTAGACAATGAGAATAATAGATCTGGATTTTAGTATGGTACTATATGAAATTGTGGCTTGAGCTCTCATTCCTTCAATAGAGACAATTTTCTTCTCTAAATCACTAGAATTCACCATGGATTAGTGAGTTGCACAAACCCTAGTTGTCGCCCATATCTCGTTAAAGTGTCAAACCATGTTAACCATGACAACATAATCTTCCATACTAATTTTAAATGTTAAAATATATGTTCTTATCATTTATAACTAGTAATTGTGCCAGAAGGCCCTCTACAACCCAATAGGGTAGAGATGTTATAAATTAAACATTTTAACCTGGTTAAAATAAAATAAAATAAAAATAACCCTACAAAAATGAAATAATAATATAAATAAAAATGATCAATGGTATTCATGTGGAATATAACTTATTTAAAGGGGGGATTAAACAACCCTAGATTCATCTTAACTCCACCAGGAAAACCTATTTTAGAGTGAAAAGAGATTTGATCCCTCTTGACGCTTGGTAGATCGAGAGTTAAGATGGATCTAGGATGGTAACTACGGTAATCATTGCGCCGAGAGGCACTCTTTAGCCCAGTATGGAAGAGATGTTGTAATGTCATATCTTCCCAATATGGAAGATATGTTGTAATGTCCTATTTTGTCCTGTAAACATTTTATTACATAAAAAATAAAAAATAAAGTAAAAATAAAAATAAAATTAATAACGTGAAAATATCTTTAGTCAGTTAAAAAAAAAAACATTAAAATGAAAATAACTTCATGGTATTCATGTGGAATATAACTTATTTAAAGGGGGAAATTAAATTAAAATTAAAATTAATAAAGAAAAATCATTTTTACTTGGTCAAAATAAAATAAAAATAATAAAAAATAAACTTAAAATCAAAATAAATTCAAGGCATTCACCCATGGTATGAGAACATGCGGTAATGACCCATGGTATTCATGTGGAATATAGCCTATTTTAAGGGGAAAATTAAATGAGCCTAGATCCATCTTAACTCCGGATCTACCAAACGCCGAGAAGGATCAAATCTCAACCCTCTCGATCCTTGGCAGACCCAGAGTTAAGATGGATATATGTTGATCCATCTTAACTCTGGATCTACCAAGCACCCACCCCTCTCGGCCATTGGTAGATTCAGAGTTAAGATGGATCTAAGTTGATCCATCTTAACTCCGGATCTACCAAGCGCCAAGAGGGATCAAATCTCACCCCTCAGCCCTTGGTAGATCCAGAGTTAAGATGGATCTAAGCTGATCCATTTTAAATCTGGATCTACTAAGCGCCCACCCCTCTAGTTGATCCATCTTAACTCCGAATCTACCCAGCGCCAAGAGGGATCAAATCTCACCCCTCAGCCCTTGGTAGATCCAGAGTTAAGATGGATCTAAGCTGATCCATTTTAACTCTGGATCTACTAAGTGCCCACCCCTCTTGACCCTTCGTAGATCCGGAGTTAAGATGGATCATAACTCCGGATCTACCAAGCGCCAAGAGGGATCAAATCTCACCCCTCTCGGCCCTTGGTAGATCTAGAGTTAAGATGGATCTAAGCTAGTATAAATTAAATGGTTGGTTGTGCCCGTTGTAGCCAAATTCGACAAAGTGGAAATGGTAATTTTTTATAATTAGGCAAAGTGGAAATGCAAAATGTTAAAAGGATCTCACCCCTCTAGGTCCTTTGTAGATCTGGAGTTAAGATGGATCAGCTTAGATCCATCTTAACTTTGCATCTACCAAGGGCCGAGAGGGGTGGGCGCTTGGTAGATCCGGAGTTAAGATGGATTAGCTTAGATCCATCTTAACTCTGGATCTACCAAGGGTCGAGGGGTGAGATTTGATCCGTCTCGGTGCTTGGTAGATCTGAATTTAAGATGAATCAACTTCGATCCATCGGTTGCAAGTCCCTATATTGGGTCATATATTCAACAATTACCAAGTCAATAGAAAATATATTATGTCATGTATTCAACATTTACCAAGTCCATGGAAAATTACAAAGGAGCTCAACCTATGATGGGGCCAATGTTATGCACAACATGTAGATATATGCTATGGGCCCCAGTAAATATAAACCATTAAATGATTTTCTATTTGAACGATGTGGGATATATTCCACAACCATTAAACAACAACACCAATATTTCCCCATGAAGAAAAGGAAATTGTTTCTGCAAGAAATTAGCTAATGGGAGGGAATCTGGAGGTTCTTGACTGGATCAAGTGCAATGATGGCCTTGATCACTATAGGATCTCTCTGAAAGAGCTTCGTGAAGAGTTTGAGAAACGCGAGGCGAATGTCGTTTTTTCCTTTCAACTGAGAAACCTTGTACACAATGGACATGCATTACTAATGACTGACACATGCAGGTGCCTTCTTGAAATGGGGTACATAATCCTATATTACTACTTCATCCATTGGGAGGGTATACATAGGTAGATGATGTTCCTCTTAGTGTGAAAATATATGGAGTTGTCTACCGACACAACAAAATAGCTTAGACAACAGTTTTTTGCTGGAATCTAGTAAAAAAATTCAAAAAATCAAGTGGTTGGAGTGTTTGAATTGCATTTTTGATGGTGGAAATGAATTCAGCACCATAAAAAACTTTTAGGGCATTCAAAATACTGAAATTTAATGATTGTAATCTAGATTTTCAAAAATATTTGCTGAAATTTTTCATAATCTTACCGGAATTTCTGGATTATTCTGTGGGTTTTTTAGACTATGGCCAAATCTATCAATGATTATGAAGCGAAATTCGAGTTGGTAGAAGTATCAATAATAGGTAGGATGCTAAGAGATTGTGCATCGAAATTTTTGAATGATTGCTTTATAAAAATTTTAAATCCGCTCAATAGAAACTCAAACAAAGAAAGAAGTTTCTTAATGCGCGTTCCCAAGCTCATAACTATTAGTGATTCTGTTTTGTCGAGCTCAATATGCGATGGGTATAATTTGCCATATGGGACAATGTAAGTCTTTGAATATATATATATATATATATATATATATATATATATATATATATATATATATATATAGTGGTGCATTACTTATTTTTCTCCCCCTATTTTGAAGTCATTGGAAGCTATAATGCTCATCAACGCATTCTACGTCCAGCACGTCGCTTTCTTACATTATACATGGGGACATATCCTTTCAAATAAAATATATAGGTGAAATGTGTGATCAACGAATATTATTTATTCGGAATAAAATGGTTGTATCGGCTTTGGGAAAAAGACTAGAATTGAAGAAACAAATATGGATGTAAATTTCTCATCATATGCCTATACGAGCCATTGAACCGATTCATTCGTTAAGATCAAAGACAACAACAACAATAGGAATGTATATTGCTATTCAGAACATTTTTGGTGGTCTCAGTTGAGAAATGTAAATTTTATGTCGCTGCCAATTCGTCAATTGGTCTTTCACCAAGGATAGTGGTGTTGGCCTCGCACAAATGGACGAATATGCTACGGATAGTATTTTGCTCGCAACCGGTATTGTAACTTATATAGCCTTAAGATAGAATATAACAAAGAACAATGCTCTTCGCCTTGATTTTATCGTCAAATAAATTATGGAGGCATGAAATTAACACGAAATCAATGGTTAACTCTCATGTAGGTACCTAACAAATCGACAGTCCACATCGTTCACGCTCCATATTAGCAAATTGCGATGAGCCTAAATAATGGAATATTAATGGCAAGATGGGGTCGCACAGTGATTTTCGTCAACTATCGTACATACATCTATGGTCAAGACTAATTGCGTCAACTTCTTTGTAATTTTCCAAAACTACGAAGAGGGGTGTCGTACCATTTTTTTTAGTTTTTTGTGATCACATTGATCTAATTGGATATTGGTGGCCACCCGCTTATTTTATTTGGACCTCACCATTGTTTCTTTCAGTGTTTTAGTTTACTTAATTGTAGCACAATTTATTATTTTTGACAGTTTTTTTGGGTCCTGAAATTCTGGCGCTGTTTTGAAGCCCTAACAACATTTTTTTTTGGAAAACAGAAAACATGAGTCATTGACTCTCGTTTGCAGTTGAAAGTTATAGTCATTGCATAGATATTTCTAACGAGCTATGAAACTGGATTCGTTCCTCAACCCTGTTGTGTTCCGAAACGGTCGAATTTGACACGATTCGGTGGGACATGTGTCCTTCGGTCGTGTCCGATCGTGTCCCATCAGGACACCATCGTGTCTCGATTGTGTCCCATCAGGACACCACATGTCCTGATTTTGAGACACCTGTCTGACTTTTATGAGTGCCATGTGGCCCATAAATGGTCGTTTTGGCCCATTTCAACTTCACATTTATCTCTCTCTTGATATGGGTTTGTTGTGGGTGTGTGGGAGAGAAGAGAAAAGGGAAGTAGGGAAGGGGAAAAGGAAGGGGAAGAATGTATCTAGTTTTTTTGTATTTTTATTCCAACAGTTTGCATGTGCATTTTTTTTACAAATTTGTGCACTTTTTCTTTATTTTTTTACATCATTCATGGCTCAATCAAGGGCAATAGGGAAGGGGCAAAGGAAGGGGAATAATGTCCCCATTGGAGATGCCCCTCCTGTTCCTATTTCATCAGGGTCTGCAAGTGTTACTTCTATTGGAAGTGGGGCTGCAACAACGACTTCAAATGTTGAGGGAAGACAACAACCTCAAAATAACAAATATCCCTTGTGGAAATATGTCACAAGAGAGGAAGGGCCACACAACAGAGGAGGAGGATGCAACAAAGGAGAGCAATGGTGACCATGATGATAGTGATGCTGATTTTGATGACTCATGAGCTACCTATCCCCTTGAGGCTTGTAGTTGTTTTGTATTTGCTATTTCTATTTGCCATTGACATTTCTACTACCTATGTAACACATTTTTATTTTGAAGACTTAGTGAGAAAACTATAGTATCTTGTCTTTCTTCTATTGGATCTTTGGTGAATATGTCACAATTGCATTTGTATGCATAATGTTACTTTGTAAAACTTACATCTAAATGAAGATCTATCTTTGAATCAATGAATTTGTGTCATGAATGAGAGTTTGTGTACGAAATATATATATATATATATATATATATATAACGTGTCCTAACATGTCCTTTTAGGGGGGGTCAACGTGTCTGTGTTCGACACTCGAATCCTCATGTCCTTTGTGTTCCGTGTCCCTGTGTCAGGGGACTTAGCTAACGAGGTATTGTGCACGTCAAACATAGATCATATCCCAAAGTTATGACCCAGGAAGTTGATGTACCAATTTACCCCAACTGAACCCACAATTTTGGCGCTTCATCTCCTAGGGTTATATTTTTGGATGTTTAGGATTTTCCATTGTTTCTCAATAATAAATAAGTCTTTAAGCCTCATTGTAATACAATTTAGAGGCATATAGCTACCACATCTCTTCTCATAGATAAACTGTCATCGCCCGAGCTAGTTTATTTTCATTTTGTATGTAAGCATATTTTAGTTCTTTGATATTAATGAAATAAAATTATTTTTGTTGCATCTCTATGTTTATGATTATATCTATATTCTGTTGTGTTCTTGTATAAGTTTGAATCACACATATAGTTTTATGACATATGCATGTTGACAGTTTCATGCTTACACATCATTCAACTGCCATAAAAGACAACGTGCCTTCCACCTCATCTCCAACTGTGCATATGAAACACAAAGACGCCACATGCTCCAACCCTATTTTCTTTTATGTATATGTTTTAAATGGACCAAAAGTCCAAATATCACACTTTGCAAATATTTTAAAAGGGGTGGAGTTTTTATTAGGAAACATTAATGTTATATATATTGTTATATACTACCCTTGAATAATATTACATTATTTGTAGAACTTTTTAGAAACAATATTATATTCGTGTAAAACATTAATTACATAAATGGTTAAAGAATAGTCAGACCGAGGAGAATATAAAAGTCAGAATTAGATCGCGAAGGAGTTCAAAGTATTCTAGTTAATATATAATGTAATTAAGGAAAATCTTTCAAAAATCAATAAAGAAAACAATTTTGATTTCATCTTTTTCATCTTTGGGCAAGTGTGGATTTTGTCTCCTTTGTTTTTTTAGTTCATTTATGTTTTTTCTTTTTTCTAGTTAAGGGTATGATCCATCAAGTTTTTTCAGTTTAATATTGCAAGCATTTACTTGTTAGTACTCGTGTTGTTTAAATTTGGAACCCTTAATGAGCGCTTTACTTTTAGAAATTCGCTCAAAATTTCTTTTCCTGTTCATTATTCATTCTGGGGAATTAAAGCCCAAATTCTTAATTGTTTGAGCTATAAAGTTTTGTCGCTCTTCATATTTTTTCCAACTCACTCTATACTTCAAGACTCTACAAATCTCAGGGATATGACCACTCTGGCTGTAATTGATGCATTTTTTAATTAGAGTATTTCATTGTATTTCATTCAAGTCCAACTCTGACCAATTATTTTAAACAATTTCATCAATTTCTTTAGATGTCATGGGAACTGACCTCTTGCAGCCATAGGTTGTCTCCATGGAACAACAATGCCAAGAGGCACTCTCCAGCCCAATATAGTAGAGATGTTGTAATGTAACATAGATCCAAAGATAAGATGGATCTAATATGGTATAAATTAAATGGTTGGTTGCGTTAAGAGGCGCTCTCCAGCGTAGTATGGTAGAGATGTTGTAATGTAATGTAGATCCGGAGTTAAGATGGATCTAAGCTAGTATAAATTAAATCTTTGGTTGTGGCAAGATGCACTCTCGAGCTAAGTATGATAGAGATGTTGTAATATAATGTAATATAATGTCCTATAAACATTTTGACTCATTCAACATAAAATAAAATACAATAATAATAATAATAATAAATAATTATCAATAAAACATTTTGACTCGGCCAAATTACATAAAACTAAAACTAAAAATAAAATAAAATAAAAAACATAAAATTAATAACTAAACCATCCTAGATACATCTTAAATTGAAAAGTTATTTAATCTTTCTCGGCGCTTGGTAGATCCGGAGTTAAAATGCATGGTTTTATTAAAAAAAAACATTTACTTAAAAGTCTATATATATATATAAACTAGCCTAGAGTTTTCATATTATTATACAAAAGTTAAACTTGTTTGTTTCTAACTTTGAAAATTACACCAACATCAAAATAGTAAGTCTTGTGTCCACCTTTTTTGAGATAAAGACTCTTTCCAAATACCATATAAAAATATTTTTTCTATAGATTTAAGACCATCTATAAAACTAGAGCTAGAGATTTTACTCATGTATGGAAAAACTAAAAAACAAAAGAACTTGTGCACGCCAAAGATTAGTCTAGGAATGTTGATAGGGCCATCAATAGCCTAATTTCAAAACTCCAAGCATAAGTCCTCTTAGCCAAGACTGAAATATTGTGGTCAACAACTTTGATCTGAAACTACATTGCATCCAATTGGAGGGTAGTCCCCTGATAGGCTTCACTTCTTTCTAGGACCACCTTACCCATGAGAGCTTTAATTCGAAAATATAAGTCCATTATTTTACAGTATTCAATATTCTAATCCCTCATTCTTTTAGTGTCTCGGACCGAGGGCCTTATTTCTTCATCTAGTTCAATATTTGGAAGAAATCCATGTTCCAATGTCACTTTCACTTATATGCTAACTCAATTTCATCCCTAATATATGGAGGATTCTAAGCGCAAAAACCCCACACATACAGTTTAATCCCATGTTGAGCACATGATAGAGTTGGTTGGCCTCGTCCATGCTAGCATTAACAACTTTGACCACCACGAGGCATAGTTCCTCACATAGCGAGAGAAAAAATTGAAGGGGAATACTTAAATATGAGACCACACAGGAAAACCAAGTCCTAGAGATCCAATCATTGGTGGCAAGTCCCCCCTTGACCTCTCGAATACAACTAAAAATGATGATTGGTGAAGGAGGAAGACATTAGTGGTGTCAAAGACCCATTAGGATACAAATTCCTTTATCCTTCACCCCAACGATAAGAACAACAAGTAAAAAAGAAGGGGATTTAGAAACCATAAAATGAACCTTACCCTAATAAATGGTAAAGGTTGGTAATGATTGGAGAAGTTGGTTGAAATGGATCGACCTTTCATCCTTATCTTTAGCTAGGGAACCATGGGCTTAATGGTGTATGCCTAAACCTAAATATGCTTATTTACATGTTAAAGTGGGAATAAATATTCATGATTAAAAATCTTGTTACATGTTTTGCTCCATTTTTATGTATATATATTTAACTCATATATTAGTTCTTTTTTTTATTATAAATAATAATACTAATTTAAAATAAAATTGTAATTTAACTAATTTTAATGATTTTTAAAATCTCCGCAATATGTTATGTATCATTAAGTAAGTGTATTGGTGTCTATCATGATTGATGCCTCTCAACATTTATTCGTCATTTAATTTATATAGTTAAGTTAATTAACATTAGTTATTAATGATATATATTTATTTGATACATAATTTTAAATGTGAGATTGTATGTTTTTATTTAAAAAAGAAATATTGATTTATATAAAAGATAGGTATCCATATTAAATATAAGAAAATTGTTATACAAAATCTAAATCTGAGTTTATAATTACAAAAATTACACCAGTAAAATGGTAACTCGTCCACCTTGTTTGAGAAAAAAAGTGTTTCCAAATACCATTAGAAAAAAAATATTATCTAAGAAATTAAGACTAGCTATACCACTAATGCTAGACTTAGAGGAAGTAATATAACTTCTACTCATGGAAAAACGAAAAATACAAAAAACTTATGCATACCAAGAATGTTGATATGGTCATTAATAACCTATCTTAGATTGTACATAGACTCCGTAAACTCCAAACCATAAGTCCTCTTAGAAAAACTAAAATCTTGTGATTGACTGATTTGATCTCGACATCTCAACCAATTGGAGGAGAGTCTCATGATAAGCCTCACTTCTTTCCATAACATCTTACTTCTCTCCATAACATCTTACCCATGTGAGCTTTAATTTTCCAATACATGTCCATTGTTTTATAATATTGGATCCCACTACTTGTAATTTTATTAAGTGAATTAATAAACCATGACACTATTGGTTACTATAAAAACAAGAAGGCTGCGGGGCAGCAAGTCCCTGCCTTCAGTGGGCCATTGAATTATGTCACAAAAGCGATGTAAAGCCATCTGTTCACAGCTTTCCACCAAGCTATCTAGCATCGTAGTCGTAGCTCCTATCAACAGTAGACATCAAAAACAAGAAAATGGTAGCATACAATAAATAAAAGTTGGGTGAGCAGTAAGTAAAGTTTGATAAACCAGTTGATGCTTCTGAATTGTAAAACCCAGCTAAGCAGCTCAGTATTTAACAACCCTGGGGAAGTGAACAACTCAACTGACTAGCTAGTCCGAGTAATCGAATCAATCCCGCGATGGTAGCCGTAGCTTCTCTCACCAATAGACATATAAAATACAAGCAAATGGCACCACTCAATAAATAAAGGTTGGGTGAGCAGTAAGTAAAGTTTGATAAACCAGTGGTTTTTACTGAATTGTAAAATCCAGCTAAGCAGCGCAATATTTAACAAGCGGGGGAAGTGAACAACTCAATTGACTAGCTCATCCAAGTAATCGAATCAATCCGGCGAATTATAGTAGCTCGTCCCAGTAATCCATCAATTCGGCTAATTATAGATAAACCATTGACTTGTGCGGCTAATGAATATAGTAACTAGCTGGCCAGAGATATATGTAAGTGTATAAAAGGACCACCACTAATTCTGTGGTAGACGTGACAGACCAACTCGAATTAATTAGGGTCTGAAATTTACTTGGGATTTTAAATGTGACACATTTTCTTATAATTCCCAGAACATGGAACTAATTCACATTTTTTTACTTCCTGCCATCCAGAAAAGGCAGTCGGACACAATGCATGGTGGCCACTTGACATTCGTTTCTTCTTTGCCCTCCAGAAAAGCCAGTTGGACACGATGCATGGTGGCCATTTGTGGTTTCTTCCTCACCGATGGAGTATGACCCACTTGTGGTTTCTTTCTCAACGATGGAGTTACTTTCAGCCTCTCCTCCTATAGTTTTCAGGTTGAAAGGTTGAAGTTGAAGTCTACAGGTTATATGAGGCAAGCCACAGTAATTTGAACCTCATGCGATGATGCATTTTCAGGAGCGTAACCTCATGCGATACCTTTCTCCTTCAAGTGCAATCTCTCTCTGAGCCAGCTGGAAAATATTATCATTGGTTCTCTAAGCCTGGTAGATCAAATCTCTTTGTTCAGACTCCGAATTACACTAAGCCCAAACTACAACCTGGCTTCTCGATCTCCCTCTGTAACCGTTTCTTCCAGACCTTAATAGGTTAGAAGTTATTTCATTTAATAACAGTCTTTTCGGGCTTCATGTATTCGATATTGCAGAAATAGTTTGAGGCTGGCATGTTCCAAAACTCATGAAACTTTTTCTCAAAAATGTACGGTGGAAAGGTTGAAATAGCAGCAATGCCTCTTTATAATCGACCTGACTACCATGACAGCTTAAGGGATATAGCAAGTACAGTAGAAGAGATGAATTCATGCTATCACAATGGTACTGCTTTCTTGAATGATGTGAAGCTACTGATCTCTCAGATTGCAGCAAAATACTGGACGTCTGTAGATGGTAAACGTGTAGCCCTCAGGGTCGACATATTAAGGAGAAATCTAAAGTCTGCTATAGATAGAGGACGCCCCTCCACCACAGGGGAAATCCAAATGCTAGTTAATTTGGATATGCAGGAAGAAGTTTCGGGTTTTCCCGTAGTTGTTGAGGATATCATGTTTGATTTCCCCGATACTGGCTTAGGATTGGCTCCTTCACTAGAACCAACAGAATATGCTGGAAGCATTTTATCTGAGCTGAGGTCAATATTAGAAAGTGTTGTGCCAAGAAAAGGAACTGATGGTGAATGGTGGCACTCTGAACCAACATCCTAAAAGAAAAAGCTCCCCTCCCTATACTTACTGCTGAATCAAAGGCAGGGCAACCACCCATTCCTCAGTAAATGAAATCATGCCGAAGAGGCAGGCTTCGGGTACAGGTAGTGTGAGGTTGGGCAGGCAGGTCACCAATCGAATCGATACTACACAATGGACTTTTCCAAT
The DNA here is from genome assembly GCA_034641835.2 of Pinus albicaulis. NCBI lineage: Eukaryota > Viridiplantae > Streptophyta > Pinopsida > Pinales > Pinaceae > Pinus > Pinus albicaulis. Next base: position 470,830,189 of record CM076573.1, read on the forward strand.
GCTGACAAGGTGCATAAATTACAGTTAGAGGCTGCTGCGGGCATTGCAGAAATGAAGCAAAGCCTGTCCATTTGCGGATGTAAATGCTCTAAATGATTTTGGAGATGTATGCTGGAAAAAAGACATGTCTCCTCTCATTCTTGTATGGGTAGTCATGTATCTTCAGAAAAGTGCTCCTTTTGCACCAAGGAGGAAGTATAGAATTCAGTTGAAGAATGCAAAGATTTGGCAGGGCATAATGGCCCCCATGACTGTAAAATAAAAAAACACACCTGTGGTGAAATTTGTGACTTGTTTGAGAAGTCATCCAACTGCAACAAGTTTTGTTCTATTAGGCTTGGGCATGAAGGTCCACACAAGTGTAATTCTCCCCAACATATGTGCAAGAAAAAATGTTCTCTTCCTAGTTGCTAAAATCCTTGTGTTGTCCCAATTGAGTTCGGGGACCATGATAGGCATGCTTGCCATGAGAGACAATGTCAAACCCCATGCCTCATGAAGGGCTGTATAAGAACATGTGGTCACAAGGACCATTTTCATGACCTCAATCGCGATGCCGAACATCTATGCGGGAATGAGCATGTGTGCCCTGAAAAATGCGGGTGCCTGGAATATGTGAGATCCACATTCATTTGGTCCCATGCCCAAAAAACTGCACCAGCAAGCTCTACGATGGCTCCAGGCACGAGACTAGGAAATATGGTCCTGACCTGGATGTGCCCAAGGATGAGATGACTCGTGAAACTTATTGGAAATATATTAGATTCGTTGATCCCTGCACTGAGGAAGAGAAGGACGAGTTTAGCCTCTGCAATCACTATTTCAGATCAAAGGAACATGAAGATCTTTCTGACAAAAGGGCCGTTGGAGCTCAGAAATCTTATTGCACCGAGAAACTTTCGCATGCTCCTATCAAAAGAACTGTATTGAATATCAGTTCTGCGGGCTACATAACAGATGATGGGCATCATTTTGGCTGTGATCATTCCAAGAATGTTCCTCATCATGTCGTTTTTGTCATTGATAAATCGGGGTCCATGGGCAGTATAGATATTGGGCCAACAATGTCCATGTTTTATCTTTCGCATGATTTCAGGCTTGGTTGCGTATTTGAGGCGATAATAAGATTCATAAGAACTCGTCTCAGGGCGGTATCTGATGATTCAGTGTCAGTGATTCTCTTCGATTGCAGCGCAGTTATTGCTGTAGAGATGAAAGAGATGAGGGAGGAAGTTGTTAGTTCGCTTCTTGACTATAATGCAGATGGAGGAAATACTTATTCATCTGTGTTGGAATTGGCTGAAAGGGTGATGATCAAAGCCTCAAAGGATCCTACAATTGAGCACAAAAGACCAATGATTGTGTTTTTGAGTGACGGAGGAAATAATGGGGGAGGGGATCCTCTATATTATGTCAACAGAATGAAACAACAAGAGCCGAGGATGATTCTTCATACCATAATGTTTGGGACTTATCCTACATTCAATATTCTCAAAGAAGAAATGGCCAATATTGGCAATGGAACATTTCAGCTTAGTCTTGATGAAGTGCAATTAGCAAGAAGCTTTGAAGACCCAGCCACAAGCCTTAAGCCCAAAGTTGCAGCCTTAATGTAGGGGTGCAGCAGGTATTTTAGACTACTCTTCCCCTGTAGAAATCCTACTAGTCATGCAGGCTCTTGGTTAGACCTCTGGACTTTTGTTTTTGCTAAATCTACGCCCTTATGTAGTAGTTTTTATGTTTTATTTAATTAGTGTAATGTGGTATGGTTGTTCAGTGTTATGTATGAATGGACACAGAACCTACAACTCCTTATGAGGAGCCATCTGAATTATGTACACAGATGGGCTATCAATTCTCTGCAGAAGGAGATTCTCTGCAGAAGGAGACTATGAACAGCTAAGCAAGGATCTGCTTATGCTTATGAACATCTCGCATTCTTCTTATGTAGAGAAGTATCGAAATAAATCAAAGTTCAATGGATTGAAAGTTTTTTTTTTTACAGTTGGGTTTGTTTCTTGGAAGATAGGTTTTTGTTAAATGCAATTTTAAGCTTCGTTTTGCAATTAAATGGAACTTTAGCAAACTTAGTTTTGATGTTGTACTTGATTCTACTCACCAGCTTTAATAAGGTTATGTAGGGGCACTGCAGGTCACAACAATGGTGTAATGCTCTGTCAACTTTACAGAGGAAGACGAAGAGGTGATTGGTATTTATTTTCTGTTGAAATTAGTGAAAATATCGAATTTTGAAAGTTTAGAGTCATTTCACATAGATTACCAGGTTGACAATAGATTTGATGTCTTGGATCCTTCGAACACCTTTAATTTAAGAATTACATTCAGAAGCATCGAAGATGGAAGGTACACAAAAAGACACACAGATATATAGATATATCTAATGTACATTAAAAATCAAGCCATCCACCAATTGTTTTATTCAAGTTTACAGTCCTTACAAAGAGTATAAATATATACTATAGAAATTTCCATAGATGATGAAGATGCAGTTACAAAGGATATATTTTAGAAAACTATGCACCGTCTGAAAGGAAGAATTATAAATTCAGTCAAAATTCAAATGCTATTAAATATCTACAAGTTCGCTTTTACTTCAATAGAAATTCACCTGTGCCTTCTACCACTGTTGTTGCGCCTCTACCACAGCTTCTGCTGGCAGAGAAGCTCCGCACAAGGTTTCTGTGTTTTGAAGCTCAGCATAAGGTTTCTATGTTCTTCCCTAAGGTTTCTCTTAGACATAGTGAACAAGTTATTACTATTCTGAACTCTTATTCTTGTTCTGTTTAGTTCTTAATTGTCTTACTCATTTCAGGATAGTGGTTACAGTTGGCCAAACTGAAAGCTAAGAGCAGTGCATGCGACTTTAATTAATTAGGGCAGAATGAAACCGTATATGTCCTCCTACATCAGTCCATTTTTTTTTTGTGTCCAAATGGAGCAGTTCATGCTGATAGAATAGTTCAATGTCTGATCAAAAGCTACGCATATTAAGGAAAAATCGGTTCTTATAAGAAAAGCAATTAGAAAAACATAGAAGGATTAAGGGAAAACTGGTTCTTATAGAAAGACATAAAAACATTGATACTATGAAACCCAGAAGAACACATAAACGTAGAGCAATACTGGTACTATGAAATCTAGAAGATAGCAGAAGCTTAGAAAAATACTGTATTCTGAAATTTGAGATCCTTTTGGAAATATTTTTGGAGGAAGGCAACAGACTTTGATAATGCGCCATATTGTGAGCAGGGTATAAATCTAAAGTAAATAAGCAGGGCAGGATATAAATAAGCAACATAGTCATCGCTGGTTCACATGCACATGCAAATGGCCATGTAGCACTATTTGCATGTAGTCCGGCAGCTCGCCATGTGGTCTGGCTCAGAGACAAGCCTACAGGACCAAGAGATACATATATTAGCAACCAAAACAACTAACATTTAATGTTAGCGAACTAATGTTGACATTATTTTTTGTTTTGGAAATACGAATCAAACAAATTGCCTTAACCATGATATTATAGCCTTTTTCTTTATAGTTTATTCTATTTTTCTAGAGAAGAGGCCAAATAAGACGAGAAAAAATCTTATTGGTGGACGAAACTATGTCTCTATTTGATAGGTTGATGATAGGTTGAATGGCTAGACCAAACATTACCTTAAGCTTCGGCAGGGGCTAAAAACTTTAACTTATTCGCATGGATTAATGCTATGTCTTCGAAAACGATTACTATAGTCCCATGCCGCAAGCGGCAAGGACTAATAATGGGTTTATCGTTGGAGTGCTAAGGCAAATGGGAGTATATCCAATCAAGTTTGGATGTATGATAATTTTTTTCAAAAGTGTACACAAAACTATTCCATGCCTAAACCTAGATATCTATTTGGTACAACTTATTTAATGGTGAGCTGCTGTTCTTCCTATTTTTCCTTAACATTAGCAAATGTTATAATTAACATGTTTGTAGATATTTAGTTTGTGCATTTGATTTTTCAGTTCTTCTTATGCATTTGAAATTCTAAAATGGCTTTTGCTCTAAACTTTTAATGCAAATTAGGGATGGGAAACATGGGATTTTTTACTTCTCTGTTTTAAGTAATAATTTGGTTTCATGGTAGATAAAAAACGTTGTTGTTTGAAATTGAAATAATGTTAATAATTCAAATAAAATTATAACTCATTTGTTAAAAAGAAAATATTCACTTAAATATTATAATAATATATACATAAAATAAAAAACTAAAATAGCTAATTTCTAGGTTTAAAGATCAAATTCAAATAAAATGTATATCTTATTTATGTAATCCATATATGTGTTCACACTCTAAAATCTATTCAAGTTCTTTCAACAACATTAAGTAAGAACTGGAGAAATTGTACCAAGTCGAAGTTGCAAAGCTATAACTAAGGTTGAAAGAAAGGGTTTTGACCAAGAAAGTTTTGTGAAACATGAAACTATATAAGCATAAAGCAACTTCACTGTTTAAGTTTGTAACTAATTTTTTGTTTAATATTTTAATTAAAAATTTAGTAAACTTATTAGACTTCGAACTTGGTAGGAAAGAATGGGTGAGGAGGATAACAACTATTCTACTTAACCACTCAACTAAACTCAATTCACCAATATTTCTTTTATACTTAATTTATTAATATTATTCATATTGATATGAGCGTAGAAGGATCAAATTTCTACACGTTCAAACTTTGCAAAAAATAATGTATAAATTTTTTTTGTTTAAATTGTATTTTTGAATGTTATGTAGAAATTTGAATAATAGCTGAATTATTCACTGAGATTAACCTGATTACACACTATTTAAGCTTCATGCATAATACATAACCTCTTCTACAATTGATCATAAATTTGCGGAAATAGAAGCAGTCGCATGCGCACATTAAAACATAATCAAGCACACATATAACACAATATGTAATGGAGAAAGCTTACAGCTGAAAACCCCCAACTATCTGTATATTATAATGATAGAGAACATGTAACAATACATAGCACAAAGCTCCTCACAGTTCTCAACACTATCTCACATGCTACACACAAAACTAGCACGGAAGATGAACAAGTCACAGGTTCAAATCTCCTCCACAAGTTTGCCTGCCTCTACTGCGCAATCCAAGATGAATAATGATTAGATCCAAGTTCGAATCCACCTGGCTTGTACTGCGCAATCCTCATTGGCAATCTCAATAAATGTGTGTGCAAATCTCATGCACAACTATAGTCACAACTGATAGTAGACTCACCCTTTCACCCACCTCTAACACTGGTCTCCACTGAACTGTCCATGCATTGAAGTTAACTGATGTGTTCTTTAGTTGATTTATGAGTTAATAATTAGTGAATTAATTAATAATTAATTCACACCACTCATCACTAGTGTATTTATCAGTTAGACTAAATACAACTAGTTCAACTAAGTTAAACTGAACACAACTCCACCAACTGTCTCATCAACTCCACCAAACTCTGCCACATGAGTTCTAACTGAAGTCAACCATACAATAGCTCAACTAACCCCTAGGAAAAGCGTATTTCCTTCTGTCAGCTGCATGTGCCACATCCAAGCATCAAACTGAAGTGCTCCAAGAGGATAAGATAATGTTTATAGTCTAAATATTATTAAGGGTTAATAATATTTTATTGTTCTATTTTTAGCCCGACAGTCTAAAAATAGATTCCGCCCAATGTCTAAAAATAGAGGTCCATCTATTTTTACCAACTCAACCAATCATCCATAAATAGCATCCTGCAACTCATAGACCATGATCCATATGTCTAAAAATAGACATAGTCTAAAAATAGACTTTGCGCCAAAAATAGCCTATGGGCCCACTTAGTGAAGGCGACTTCTTTTCACTAAGATCCATCATCTTGTTGCATTTTCAACACTCCCTCTCAACAAGATATGAATTATCTGCAACCCCTATCATGCCTCTGTGGTATTCGAATTTTCTCCTGGTGAGCGCCTTCGTCAAGATATCAGCATCCTGATCCTCCGTGGGAATGTAGCTAACAAACGATTTCTCCACGTGCCACAATCTACGATATGATGGTACCCGATGCTCGATGTGTTTGGATCTATCATGAAATCTTGGATTGTAGAAGTCCTGTGCAGCTACGGGTTATCACAATAAATCACCAGTGGACTCCAACCTCGGCCAGAACAACCCGACCAGGATCTTCCTCATCCATATCGCCCTCACACTTTATCACGGCCAAGCTTAACTGCCATATACTCGACCTACTATTTGACCAGGTCTGAGATCCTGCTTTATCACATGCAGCTGGCTGGAACTTTGATACTAAATATCCCTCCAGATGTGCTCTTTCTGTCCGTTGGGCTCCCTGCCCAATCTGCATCCGTGAAGCCACATAGCTTCACCTCATCCTCCTGTCTGTACCACAAGCCATATCCCGATGTGCCTCTAAGATAACGTAATACATGCTTGCCTGCCTTCCATAAGAGCTTGGTAGGCTTAACCATAGCTTGCGAAAGCTGGTTAACAACATAGCATATATCGGGTCATGTATTGACCAGATACATAAGCGACCGCACCAACTGTCGATAAACAGTGGCATCCACTACCTCCGCTGAAGTAGAATCCTCCTTTCTCCAACCACCAGGAAGAGGAGTATCAACAGGCTTGCAGCCATGCATGTTGAACTTCTCCAGTATCTCCCGGGCATACTTACCCTGAGAAACAAACAGTCCATCACTACGCTGCCAAATTTCCAATCCCAGGAAATAATGAAGGAGGCCCAAGTCCTTCATCTCAAACTCTTTTGCAAGATCCTCCTTGCATGAGAGTATCAACAGCTCATCACCTGTCAAAATCAAATCATCTACATAAAGTACAATGATCGGCAACTTACCCTCCACCACAATCTGGTATAGGTTAGGATCCGCCTCACTCTTGGAGAATCCAAGTCCGGTGAAATAACTGTCTATCCGTGTGTACCAAGCACGAGGTGCTTGTTTCAACCCATATAGTGCTCTCTTGAGTCTGCACACATGCGACTCACTGCTGAAGATCTCGAAACCTTCGGGCTGCTCTATGTACACCTCCTCCTCAATGACTCCATTGAGGAACGCAGTCTTCACATCCATCTGATGGATGTGCCACCCCATCTGCGTTGAGAGAGCTAGGATCGTCCGTATGGAAGAGTACCTTGCGACAGGTGCAAAGGTCTCCTCATAATCGATCCCCTCTATCTGTGAGAAGCCTCGGGCAACAAATCTTGCCTTGTACTTCTCCACACTCCCGTCAGCCGTCTGCTTCACTTTGTAGATCCATCTCGAACCCACCACTGATTTCCCTTCCGGTTTCGGGACAATCTCCCATGCACTGTTTCTGACAATCGAATCATACTCTTCCACCATGGCATCTACCCATGCGAGGTCCTCCACAGCTTCCTCGAAAGAGGATGGCTCTGTCACGATACACTTGCTCATAAGAGCCATGTATCCAGTATACCGGTCAGGTGACTGTCTCTGTCTGCGCTGTGATGTAGGTGCTCCTACAACCTTCTCTACATCTTGAGCCAGTCGCTCAGCTTCTGTAGTGCGCTTCCGCCCTCTGATGGTTGGCGTTGCCTGAGTGGTCTCTTCCACTCCATGAAATTCCTCTTGTGGCTGATCCACATACTAAAGCTCATCCTTAGGAACTACTAGCTCCTCATGTGCATGCAAGTGTGGCTCCCTCTCAAGCGAACACTTCATGGCTTTCTCCTCATGAAAATTTATATCCCGTCGCACAACAGTCTTGTGACTGTCTAGCAAATACACACGATAGTTGTGGGGCGTATCAGTGTACCCCACAAATATCCCAACCTCTGTAGTCGGCTCCAGCTTCTTCCTGGCATCCTTCGTCACATGAATGTAAACAGGTGAACCAAAAATCCTCAAATGGGAAATATCAGGCCTCTTACCAGAAAACGCCTCCTCGGGTGTACTCATGCCAAGTATCTTGTGAGGACAACGGTTATGCACATATACTGCAGTATTGCATGCCTCCGCCCACAAGTGAATGGGTAGGCCCTGATCATGCAACATCGCCCGTGCAGCACCCACGATCGTTCTGTTCTTCCGCTCAGCAACCCCGTTCTGCTGTGGGTTATGGGGTGCTATGAGCTCTCTCCGAATTCCTTCTGCGCTGCAAAAGTCCTTGAATTCAGCAGAGATGAATTCACCACCATTGTCGCTCCTAAGAGCCTTCACATGCTTCCCCGATTCCTTCTCAACCAGCGCCTTGAACTCACAGAACTTTGAGTATGTCTCGCTCTTCTTCTGCATGAAGAAGATCCAGCACTTCCGAGAAAAATCATCAACAAAGATCACATAGTACTTGTGCTTTGCTGTCGAAGCTACTGAGAAAGGTCCACACACGTCTGTGTGAATTCTCTCAAGGATCGTCGTGGCACGACTATCCTTCTTGTGAAAGGTGGCTTTCACAAATTTTCCCAAGGTACACCCCTTGCACTGATCTGACTGCGCAAGAGTGCCCTTAGGAAGCCCAGTAGAAATCTGCTACAATATCTTCAAAGCTCCATGGTGAAGGTGGCCCAATCTCCGGTGCCACAGCTCGCCATCATCCCGGCTCACCACTCCTTCTGCCTTGCATGCCATTGCTACGCAGCCATCTACTTGCAATTGATAAAGGTTCTTGACTCGAACCCCTATCTTCCGGGTTTCTCCAGTTGTCTTACTGCGCAGGAAAGCCTTTCCCTTGCTAAAGACAACATCATATCCCTTGTCTTCTAACATCGCCACAGAGATAAGATTCTTCTTCAATCCTGGAACATGCATCACTTCCTTCAATACGAAGGGTTTACCGGACTCCCTCTCAAAGGAAATGGTACCGATACCGGTCGCACTGTATCTACCATCATCGCCCATCTCGATGTGCACTCCAAGATCTTTCTCATCCAAATCAGAAAACAAATCTCGATCTCCTGTCATGTGAAAAGACGCACCACTGTCCAAGAACCAAACTGAACCCATCACACTTGATACCAAGCATGCGATCAGTGAAAAATCCAGCTCAAACTGCGAGGCTAAGGCCTCTCCAGCTACAGATCTAGCAGCCTGCTTATTTTTCTTCTTCTGCGGACAATTTGTGGCATAATGTATGTGCTGGTGACAGTGAAAGCACTTCACCTTGGACATGTCCTGCTTCTTGCCTTTCACACCGGAATGAGAAGCTTTCTTGCTCTTCCCCTTCTTTGCTTTGGCAGCCAAAGCGCAATTTTCTTCATCAGATGCCTTTGATGAAGATCCGTCCCTGGTACTCCGCCTTATCTCCTCTTGCACAAGATCCGACCAAAGTCGTTCCCATCCTGGCAATTTCTCCCGACCATTGACAGAATCCTGATAGGCATGCCAAATATTTGTAAGACCAAGGAGAGCCAATCTCACCAATTCCTCATCATCTACAGTCACCCCCACACGTCCTAGCTCATCCCTGCATTGGATGAACTTCGTGAGGTACTTGGGCATACTATCGCCTTTCTCCATCTTTATGTGTCTGAGTTTATCCTTGAGCGCCAACTTCCTCTGGTTTCTCTTGCTTTGGAATAAATCTATCAATGATTTCCACATAAGTATGGAGAAGATTTTCCATGCATGCTGGATACAATGTGATTCTTCACGCCCTCCAACAGAATGCTTCGACATTTTTCCATCTTCTTTTGCCAAGCCTCAACTTGAGCAACATCAGTAGGCTTTGGGACCTCGGCATCTATGAACTCCTTCAGCCTGTTATCATATAATACCACCTCCATCCTATCCTTCCATGAAACATAATTTGAGCTTCCCTCAAGGGCATACTCCAGTCGCAATTTGTTGAAAGACATTTTGACTTCGACACCAAGAAAACTGCTGCAAATTCGAATTCCAAATTCTGCTGCAAATTCGAATTCCACCAGCTCAAAACTCAACCGCTTCCGATCTGTGAGAACAAAGTATTTCTAGCACAGAGATTGACTGTAGGGGCATTTACTGGATATATCACCTTTCAAAGAAAGGATGGATCCAGAGGCTACCTGGCCCGCTTACAGACTCTGTCTACTGAAATAAATTGTAATCACTGTAATAGATCCGATGATCAATTTCGCTCTGATACCATGTAGAAATTTGAATAATAGCTGAATTATTCACCGAGATTATCCTGATTACACACTATTTTAAGCTTCATGCATAATACATAACCTCTTCTACAATTGATCATCAATTTGCGGAAATAGAAGCAGTCGCATGCGCACATTAAAACATAATCAAGCACACATATAACACAGTATGTAATGGGGAAAGCTTACAGCTGAAAACCCCCAACTATCTGTATATTATAATGATAGAGAACATGTAACAATACACAACACAAAGATCCTCACAGCTCTCAGCACTATCTCACATGCTACACACAAAACTAGCACGAAAGATGAACAAGTCACAGGTTCAAATCTCCTCCACAAGTCTGCCTGCCTCTACTGCGCAATCCAAGATGAATAATGATTAGATCCAAGTTCGAATCCACCTGGCTTGTACTGCTATAGTCACAACTGATAGTAGACTCACCCTTTCACCCACCTCTAACACTGGTCTCCACTGAACTGTCCATGCATTGCAGTTAACTGATGTGTTCTTTAGTTGATTTATGAGTTAATAATTAGTGAATTAATTAATAATTAATTCACACCACTCATCACTAGTTTATTTGTCAGTTAGACTAAATACAACTAGTTCAACTAAGTTAAACCGAACACAACTCCACCAACTGTCTCATCAACTCCACCAAACTCTGCCACATGAGTTCTAACTGAAGTCAACCATGCAATAGCTCAGCTAACCCTTAGGAAAAGCGTATTTCCTTCTGTCAGCTGCATGTGCCACATCCAAGCATCAAACTGAAGTGCTCCAAGAGGATAAGATAATGTTTATAGTCTAAATATTATTAAGGGTTAATAATATTTGGCTGTTCTATTTTTAGCCCGGCAGTCTAAAAATAGAAATCGCCCAATGTCTAAAAATAGAGGTCCATATATTTTTACCAACTCGACCAATCATCCATAAATAGCATCCTGCAACTCATAGACCATGATCCATATGTCTAAAAATAGACTTTGCGCCAAAAATAGCCTGCGGGCCCACTTAATGAAGGCGACTTCTTTTCACTAAGCTCCATCATCTTGTTGCATTTTCAACATGTTATAGAGATTACATAACATATACACATTAATTTTTTTTTTTTGTTATTAATATATTTTTAAATATACGTCAATATTAATTCTTATTAAAATATTTTATTCGTAACCCACATCGCATATTTTTTTCTATACAACATTAAAATATTTTCTTCTAATATATATTTTTTTCTATATATAAATATATATTAAGTTGATATTACATGTTAAATATTTTGGAAAAGTATAGGTTTAAATATTTTACATATTTTTTATTTTTACTTCTAATTATATTTTTTCTTTTCACATCCAATTACTTTGCATCAAATTAGATTAGGTCATACGAAAAACTAATTAAATATGCATAACATATTTTTTCTTTTGCTTTTTTATTATAGCCCACATTGTTTTTCTATTTAGAAAAAGAAAATATTTTTATTTTAAAGGGAGAGGACATACTTATATATGGCCTTCACACTGAGTTGTACAATGAACTTCTCTGATCAACAGAGTTAAAACTTATCATTCATATTAAAATGCAATGCTAATAATAAAATACAATGAGAATAATTTTATACAATGTATTTATTATATTATTATAATAAATTTGAAATTTAATATATTAAGTAATTAGCATCTAGTGCTTACGAAGGAGGTAGGAAATGACTGTGATGATTTGCTTGGATTTTTCACGGAAAATGGATGATGGAAATGGAGGATTCTTCTTGGGTAAGGGATAGTTTTTTTTTTTTTTTGAGGAAGAGGAGAGCTCTGGGTTCAGTTTTGTAAACCCCAGGTTATTGATGCTTTCCATGGAGGACAATACTCTACCGGTATATTTTTAGCGGCCACTCCTGCCAGCGAAAACTGCGTTGCTATCTTAGTGCTGGATAATGCGGTGAATTGGGTTGGATACACTTAGCAGGTTGCATGGGGTTAAACGCGGACGAATCTGCGGGCCAGATGTGGTCGGTGGGTGGGTGGGAGACCACATGGAACTTGGAGGTGGTGTCTAACTCGGTTTTTGTTTCACCCGCGGAGTTTTAACATGGTTTGGACAGTATTACCGAGGCTTCTTCCATTTCAAGCGCTGGGATTTCGTTTCAATGGAAGGTCTATAAACTTCTTTCGGGTTCTGCCTCCTTTCTCTACGGTTACGGAAAGTTGTCGCAGACTATTTTCGCGGGTGAGCCCTCACGTGCTCGAGCTTTAACCTTTTTACTTTCTTCTGCCGTTACTCACGGGTTCCTGCGGGTAAGTAACATTTTCTATGCTCGCTATTTTTTCGGGTCCGATTGTCGCTTTCTGGTTTTGTTAGTTTCCTCGAAGGAATTTAAGGCTACTCTAAAGTTGTTTTCTTTCGGTTTTTCTGTCGATTATGTTAGTGTGGGATTGATTTCCGATGGGGTTTTTTCTGTTGGGCTGGGGTTTGAACACCTCCTGCTTTGTTTTCTTACCTGATGGTTTTGGGGTTGGAACCGGTGGAAGTCATTGGCTTGTTTTTTTGTCCTTTGTTTTCCCATGGGCTTTGTGGGTTTTCCCTGTCGGTCCTTTTTTCTCGGCTGCATGGGTAATGATAGGGAATTTTTTGACGTGGAACCTGCGGAAAAAGAAATTCTGTCTATCTGGGGCATGGAACCCACTAAGCAGAACTTAGCAAGAGTTTTTCTTCTGGCTCTGTCTCATTCAGACAAGGGGGGTTTGGATATGCTTAGGTGGAACTCGGTGGACGATATGGCTTATTTAGGGGGTGATATTAAACAAACCCTTGTTCCTAGGGTTTCTGTTAGTCCTATTGCATTTTCTCCCCCGGTCACCAAAGGGTTGGTTGTGGACCGATGCGATCTAGTCTCCCCATCTGGTAAAGTTAAAAAGAACCAGTCTCCTTGTCCTTTATTCAGATCTGGAGGCTTGGAGGATGTTGTGTTGGGTGTGGGGGGTGAATTGTCTGTGGGGTCGGGTCAAACACTGGAGGTTGGGGTCCAGCTGTTCCCGAAGATAAAAGGTGGTGTTTCTTTCTGGCAGGAGCACACTGTCCCCTATATTCACTTAGCTGGGAAGGACATGGCTCCATTGGGGGGCCTTACTGTTAATGAACTTGCGGGGTGGATAGATTTGGATTGGGGCTCAAAGGATTTCTCTGGAAATAACATGGTTGGAGGTTTTAGTGGAGGATTATCTATCCAGGCGAAGGTGGGATTTGGTCGAGAGGGGCTTAACTTGGATTTACACTGTCAGGGGTAGTGGTTGGATGGTCTTAGGGGGTAGACATGGGGTTTCTTGGCTCTGCTACTACAGCCAGAAGGGGAGATCCCCTCACAGGGGGGAAAGAAGATTTCGTTGGGAGGTTCAAAGTAGCAAGAGGCCTCGAGGGCACGCACAAAATATTCTAAATTATCAGTTAAAACTGATGGATGGTCGGGGGTTAAGAGGAAAAAGGGGAAGGTAATAAAGGAAAGTCAAGAGTGCCCAAACTTGGTTTTTGGTGTTGATTTACACTTTGACCGAGTGATGGCTGCATCTGAGTCGATCCTGGCTGGCAGAGCCAGAGGCAAATTCTTCCTGGCTAAATATATAATGGAATGGATAAACTGTAGTTGGGTGGAGGCCCCAGATAAAGAAGTTGAGGTAATAACTTTTTCTAAAGGTTTGCTTATGGTCAGTTTAAAAATGCAGTGACTCTCGAATGGGTTCTTTCAAGACAATGGGGTTTTTATATCACTCTCATCCTCTTTAAGAGATGGACACCTCTCTTTGATGCTAACAAAGAAAGGGTGGATGAAATCCTAGTATGGGTTCAGATTCCATTCGGGCCATCGGGGATAGTCTAGGGTCTTTCTTGGAGGCAACCATGTCTTTCCTCGAGACCCGGTCCAGAAAAATGCCATGCATTCTGGTTAAGCTGGCTCTGAGAGATGGGTTGATCCCTAAGATCATTCTCAATGCAGAAGTACATGCTATCGAGCAGTTGATCGACTACGAACATTTACCGTTCAGATGTCACCGTTGCCGCAAGTTAGGACATTTGTCACGGGACTGTCCTCTGGGTTTCTCCAAGAGCAGGAAATTTCATAAGAATGGGGCCACTCATGGTCCCTAGATCAGATTTGAAACCCCCGTGAATGTAGAGGATATGGATGTTAGGATGGAGATGGCACACAGGGGGAACAACATACAATAGGAGGATGAGGTTCACAGGGTGGAAGGGATTATTGCTGAAGTGGTGGACATGCAGGACTCAGCTCCGGTTCAGCCCTAAGAGCAGACAGAGACAACCCCTGCTGATCCAACATTGGATTTGGTCCCTTTGGTCCCTTTCCCCTCTTCTCTTGCATTAAAATCATTTGATCTTTTTTTTAATCATATGAGTATGCCCAGTCCCTCCATGCGTGATCCGTTTATTTCCCTTTATGTTAGCAACATGTATTTTTCCATGGACAACATTATCACTACTATCCCCAAGCTATCTATTGACACTATTCCTTACAACCTCTAACCACGTGACAAGAAAATTTTGGAGAAAGAATTTCATGGTGGTTTAGGAGGCTTCCCTGTCACAGATAAAATCAAACATTTAAGAGGGAGGAAATCAGACATTTCCAAAGCCAAACTCAAGGCCATACTTGATATTATGGATGGAAGGCAAGTTTCCCTAAAAGGGGTGCTTAGAGCAGCGGGGTCCCAATCCTTGGTTATCAAATGATTGTTTTATATTTCAATTGTAGGGGTCTGGCTAGTGCACCTAAAAAACTAGCTTTTAAAAATCTTTGTTCCCATTACAAACCCGATGTTTCATTTCTGTGTGAAACTCTGGGTTCGGGGGACCTGGTTTCCTCTATTTTGTCCTCTCTCCTCCCAGGGTGGACTTTTGTCACCTCGGATGTGAAGGGTCGCTCGGGAGGTCTCACTACAGGTCTTAGAGACAACTCTATAAAGTTACTTAATAGTTGGACCTTGGATCTGCTGATTGGGGTGGGGGTTTCGTCTTTGGATCTAGCCTCATGCCTCACCCTTGTCAACATTTATGGCCCATGTAATGACAGGATTGGATTTTGGAACAATTTATTTAACACATCTTTCATGAAAGTCCCTTTTCTGATTGTTAGGGGTGACCTGAATTTCACTTTGGGGCAATCGGAGGCTTGGGGCCCAAATGCAAGGACAGATCCCTTGGCTGAGTTCTTTCTCAAGAAAATTCGGGATGGCAAGTTGTTTGACTTAAATATCACCAAAATTGCTCTGACTTGGAGGAACAATAGAGTGGGCAAAGCCAGGATTTCTAAAAGATTGGATCGGTTCCTTCTTAGCGATGATTTCGCTACTAGGGTTGCAAACTTTCGTCAATGGATCGAAACAGGTGGTGAGTCAAATCACTCCATGATCATCCTTGAGCTGAAAGGGCTGTATAAAATGTCGGCTTCCCATTTCAAATTCAATTCGGTCTAGCTAAAGGAGGGGGATTTTCAAAAGCTGGTGGTTGATATGTGGAGACCGGTGTTTGAGCGATATGGCTCTTATGCTCATGCCCTTGTTAACAATTTAACAAACATTAAGAAGGCCAACATTTCGTGGGAAAAAGAAAAGGATAAAAATGATTCCAAATATCTCCAAGATATCACCGAGGCCTTGGAGAAATTGTATGGTGACATCGACATAGGTTTTGGATATGAAGCTTCTTGGGACAGATTAAGAGAGCTTGAAAATAGGAAAAGGGTGTTGCTAAAGGATAAGGAGGCTAGATGGAGACTGCAGAGTCATGCCATATGGTTATAAGTGGGCGACAGAAATACAAACTTTTTTCACAACTATGCAAAGGGCGAGAAGAATTCAAACACCATATGGGAGCTTGACACCCCGGAGGATGATAAGGCAAAGTCTTTTGAAGATCTCTCCCATTTAGGGAAGAACTTCTTCAAGAACCTCTATGATGATGAAGGGGGGGCCACGATAGGGGAAATAATTCAGGTGGCACAAATTTTTCCTAGATATGTGGACGAGGAGGAAAATTACTTTCTTTTGGCTCCGGTGGAGAAGAATGAGGTGGAGCATATCATCAAATCCATGCAAAAAGACAAAAGCCCTGGTCTAGATGGCTGGGCAATTGAATTATTTCAGCATTTTTTCGATCTAATGGGGGACACTATCACAAATTTGGTGGAAGAATCAAGGTCCAGTGGTTTTACCCATGATGCGTTGAAATCGACTTTCCTAGCACTCATCCCTAAAAAGGACTCTCCTTCCTCTTTTAATGATTTCGGACCTATTTCTCTATGTAATTGTATATAAAAAAATTATTGCCAAAATTATTGCTAACAGGATAAAGCCCATTTTATCTAAATATATCTCTAAAGAATAATTTGGTTTCCTGGATGGCAGGAAGATTCATGAAGGTATTAGTGTGGCATAGGAAACTCTTCACAATATTAAATTCTCAAGGAAAAAATGTATGATTTTCAAGATTAAGTTGGGTGGCCAGGCAAAATCAAAGCTTTTCTTTTGGTGCACTCTCAGACAAAAGGTTCCTACCTGGGATATCCTTCAAAAGCGGTTTTTAAATGGCCCCTGCAGGTGTGCTCTGTGCATGAAGGAGACTGAAACCATCGATCACTTGTTCCTTACATGCCCTTTTTCAAGGAAGGTCTGGGAGCAAACCAGATCTCATTTCAATTCTACAAATTCTTAGAGAGGGAACACATATGGGGAAGCTTGGAACAGTTGGTGGGAGTTATGCACTGACCCATCACTCAGGACCATCCCTCTGTTTGTTTCTTGGGGTATTTGGATCTCTAGAAACAAATGTATTTTAAATATATTGTTCCAATAATAGAAATTGTTGTGGATGAGTGTGCGGCCATCTTTTCAACCCTTCCTCATGTGAGCTCACAGATCACACAGTGAAGGATTTTTTCGGGAGTTATTGAACATTATTTTCTTTGGGCTTATTTTGATGGGGTAGCGGCCCTAGGCTCTTGCGGCGCCGAGATGATCATTCACATAAATCAACATATCACCCTTTCCGCATCAGTTGGGTTTGGGGATGGTGTTGGGCCTTGAAATTGTCATTTACTTCCATTACATTTTCACTTATATTTCCATATTATCACCTTCACTCCACCTCCATTTCATTAAATTTGCCTTACCATTACCACTATTGGGCTACATTTATGTTTTTCCAAACTTTATTAATTCCTAGTATTTTTAAGTGAATTTGTGGTTAAAAATTAGAAAATAATATGCACATACTTATACCTAAAAAGTGGAATGAGATTGTTGCCATGTGTAGGTCAAAAAGAAGTTTCCAAAAGACTCTTATGTGGCCTTCTAAGGCCAAATTCGAATTTGGACAAAGAAGATCATGGGATCATAAGGATATGTGTCTATTTCCTATTTGTATTGTAACTCTAAGAAGACATGTGCCTTATCACTTCCTATTTGGATTGTAACTCTAGAGATATAGGGAGAGATTTATGGACTCTCATTCATGAGATAGCTTCTCATATTTTGTATAAATAGGGGAAGCTTTCTCCTATAAAATCATGTGTAAAATTGGAGTTATGCTCAAGCTTTGAATACATAATTAGATTGTGGCACCTTACTCATGATTGTTCCTTCATTTTGATTTGGTTTTTCTTACATATGGAGAATCTCGATTTACCATCTCTCATAATTTTAGATCAGCTGCCTAAAATGTGTGAGATTTACTTGCTTTTATAGATTAAAGTTTATTTGCTTTCTTAGTATTAGTTTTAGAATGATTGTGTAATATTTTCTTTTCTAAAAACATTTCAATAGGAAAGATTTATCTATTTCCAATTGGATTAAGTTTGGGGCAATAGAGATCACAGTTATTTAGTTTCCTTTCATGTTATGTTATTTACTTTCTTAGATCAAACTATCAATTCATTGTATAATTGAATAAAAGATCAAGCCAAGAAGGTGACTTGTCATACTTCCAAATTGGGTGATTGAATGTTCAACCTATGCAATGATTGAGCTTTACTTTTACATGCTTTTACATTGTTTTCTAGATTTAGATCCTCATTCAATTGTAATATTGGGTGTTCTTAAAGATCATTTCAAGAAGGTGATTTTATCATATTTCTAAATGCTTGAATACCTAACGTATGCAATTATTGAGTTTTCCCTTTGCATGATTTAATCGATTTCCTAGATTTAAAGACTAAAGTATAATCAGTTGCTTATCATCTTAACAGGGTGATTCTATCATACTTCCATATTGGATGTTGGAGTGATTGAACATACCTTTGTTGTTTTTCTTTACATGATTTGAAATGATTTCTTAGATTAAAATTTCAATTCCTGCAAGTGTGATTGCACGCTATATTTTATTTTGAATTTGTTTTCTTTCTTTTCGTTACTTGATTTCATAGGTTAGTTGAATTTCATTTTCGTTATTTGATTTCATAGATTAGATGAATTGGTTTTCGTTATTCCGTAGTTAGATTGATCTAAACTGAAAGATAATTTCTAGAACATACAATGCACACATGCTTCACAAGCTTACGAAACCCTCGGGTTGACAAATTAAATGACAGGCAATCACTTTTCCCCAACAAATGGTTCAAATAATTTTGCTGAGCTTCAAACGTTAAAATTCCTTCTGTGCTGGGCATTGAATCGATACAAATATTTGGGGATTCTATGAATGTTATAAACTGGTTTAACAACTCACAGAGATGTTTGAACTTTTTATTTCTTCCAATCCTTGAAGAAGTACATGCTCTTAAAACTCATTTCAATTTGATTTCTTTATGCCACATATATAGCGAGCGGAACCGGGAGGTTGACCTTATCTCCAAAATCGGTTTACAACTTGCTACGGGTGCGTGGACCATAGAGGAAAAAGAGGGTATGGTTGTTTGTGTATCGAACACTAGACCTTACTGATCATAATATCTTTATACTCTGTTTTTGTTTTCTTTAGTCAGGCCATATTTCCTGGAGGTTTTTGTATAGATATCTGCAAATTTTTTTTTATTGGACTACAAATATGTAATTATTTATGACTGTCCTTTCTTTTTATGGTACTTCTACTGTTGATATAGACATATTTTTGGGTTTTTTTTTCTCTACGAACATGCCACTGTGACTCATTTGGATGGGTGTTTCTCATTTTTGAGACCCTATAAGGTTGCATCGCTCTAATGGTTATTTTTGAGTTTTTTGTTGTTTTATTGGGTTGCCATGAGGACTTACCATTGTTTTGGGTTCCTCTTATGCAACTCTCGGACTTGGTACTATGTTCCTTTGCTGTTTTTCAGTTGGAGGGGTTACTTATGGCTACGACCCTTTACTAGGGTGGTGTTTTTCATATGGAATGCTTGTAAGACAATAAATTGGAAACAAACTCAACAATATATTAATGAATGTCTCAAGAAATGATGTACAATGTGTACACATATAAATACATCAAGACACTGTTGAATCAGTACCCCAGGTTTCTTGGACTCTAATAACTGATTACCTAACGCAAACTAACCCAAGGATTAGTTGTCTAACATTCCCCCATTAATCCGAAGGGATATACCAAAGTCCAAGAATGAGAGATCATAATGCAGAAATGCATCTCAGCCAAGACTTGACTGTCTCTCGAAAATGGTTTTCAAGGATGACCACAAACCAAAAATGGGAGAAATCAATGTCCCAACCAACACTAATTCTGGAACCTACATAGCATTTCTCAAAAAAAAAAAAGGAGTTTTAAGATGACCACAAACTCTGGAACTGTCACAACAGTTCCTCAAACAATTCCAAATCTAGAAGTGCTCACTCAGAAACAACTCAATCAATTGAGGTTGTGGCTCAGGATGTAAATCACTAACTCAGACTCACTTGACATCTCGAACTCGAACCTGTAGCAAACCACTCACCAACAAATCCCTCCTTGTTGGATACAAGGTGAGAAATATTCGTCATCACCGCAAGATTCATCACTCTCGAACAAATTCTTCTATATGATTTGAAGATCTTCTTGGCTACTTTCTTCCATTCCCAAGAAGCAATCCATCCAAAACTTAGATTCTCTCTTGCAGTGCTCTTATTTTTGGAACATTTGTTTGACTCGTGATTTTGCTTTCCACAATGCTCGCATGGGTGAAGATCAAAACACAAATCTTTCATATGTCCAACTTTGTTACGCTGTTGGCATTTATCATCTTTTTATGGAACCACACCATCCATAAATCTTGCACTTAGAAATTTTATAGGTTTAGCGAAGTCTGGAATGTGAAAAATGCATCATTGTTATAACCAAGACTAGTTCTGTGTTTATTGTGTGTCATCTCTTCCCATGGTCTTATAACAGGTTTCACATCGGCACTTCTAACTACATCCAAATTTTCACCTGAAAGCACTTCATTTCTCTGATCATTTTTTCACTGGTGATCAGACTCAAACAAATTGTTGTTCTAAACAAACACCAGTTCAGAATCAAAAGTTTTCTTTTGAAGTTCTTCTCGCTGTAACTGCGATTCTAACTCCAAGAATTTAATTTTGCTTTTAGCATTTTCTAAACATGATTGGATGTCAGAGAGCATGTATTTTCTAACTTGGACATCGTTATGGATAGTAGATAGCACTAAATTTCTTAATAACTGTACTGAATCATTCAGTTTGGCCATTTTCTCCAATGCAATATCAAAGTAAAATTGCAATCAACTCAGAAAAAGGGGTGTCGGCTACCACCGAAAATGAACCCAATACAAAAATTTCAATGAATTAACCGAGTGTCGTGTTCAACCGATCATGCACCCATCAACAATGCAAGTCATAACATGTAACATACATCTTCAAACTTTCTTCTCGTAGCAGCGAGTCTACTGAGAGCAACAATACCAATGAGCCACACAAATATATGCACTGCAAATTCTATACTCCAACCCACTTTTGAATATGTCAATTTACTTATCCCTCCATCAAAATGCTCTGACAATATGATGTCAAAATTTTTCATGCTACAAACAAACTAACTCCAAAGTTTTTTTTTAAATAAAACTTCATTAAATCTTGACTCGACTTTTAAATTCCAATTATTTTAAAATGCCTTTATCGATTTTTTCAGCACTTTAATTAGAAGGGATAAACTTCAAAAAGGAAAGGATGGGATTCCTATTCAATTATTATGGGAAATGGTCTCAATGAATTAATTAATGCATTCAATAAAATTAACCTTCTATTTCGCCGGAGTTCATTGTCCACAAAAAAACGCACAACTACAAGTCTCTGAGCTCCTACTGATCAACACTTGGAGAATTTTTCTACTTGATCCCCCAAAACCACAGACATAAGTTTGCACTAACAACAATTCCAAGTTAGCAGCTTAGCCACAATTTATGAATTGCCCGCATCACTCTATGCTACTATCCGTGACATTGTCTTAGTAGTATGGAAAGTCTCCATTTCACATTCAACACGTCAATTTCAACCCACACATCAAAATCAATTGTGTCTGATTTAACTATGTTTCAGAGCTTCTCCAATTGCAGATTTACACAAAAAAATAGAGAAGAGCGGAGCAGTTGTGGCATCAAAATAAATTGTCTCTGATTTAACCGTGTTTCAGAACTTCTCAAATTGTGGATTTACACAGCAAAAAAACAGACGAGAACGGAGCAGTTGTGAAGATGACCACTACGTTTTTGTTTTCAAATATCAAGTGGACAATGTCTTCAATCCTTCAATTCCGATTAAATTTGGCAAGACTTCAAATCATTAACACAGTAAACCGGTGAAAAGCGTCTTTCAAATTTTTGTTCACTTAAAACCACTTCATATACTAATTAGACATAATGTTACTTTTATATTATGCTCATTTGGTAAAATGTTGAAGTTTTCAACAAGAAACAATGAAATTGGCATCCGAAAACAACATCCTTGATCCTAGTGAAAATTAAGCACCTACACTAGGTGGGGCCCACACAAGCTATTTTAGGTGGATGTGTATTTATAGATGCATGAGCAAATTCTATTTATAGATTGCATGTCTATTTATAGATGCATGTCGACTATTATTATCCATTAATATTAGTTGGAAAATAAACAATAATCTATGCTCAATGTGGACTTGGAAATAGTTAACTGAAGTGGAAAATCAGTTAGCTAAGTGAATTTCGAGTTAAGAGGTTGGTTGGTGGGACATGCAGGTTTAATTTAGTCGTAATAGAGTGATTCTGGTTGTAACAGAGTTGGAAGTGCAGTGGTGCATGAGTTGTGCAAGTTGTAAATAAGTTTAACTCAGTTAAGTGAGTTAAATTCAATTGTGCTAATTGTAACTGAAGATACACTAGTGAGAGATCAAGTGAATTAATTATTAATTAATTCACAATGTAGTGATCTCACATGCAACTAATGTTTTTACTATTATTAGCTGCATGCATGTCAGTTACAGTGGAGAGCCAGTTGAGATCTAGGTGAAAGGGAAGTGTAACTATCAGTTGTGATATTAGCAGGCTACCCAGGTGTAGTTTTAACACCACAGGATGCCCATGATACTCAATGCAGTTGAGGAAGGATGAAATTCTTTGTGATTAAGGATTGCATTCATTAGGAACTGCGTGAGCAAGGCAGGCTGTCTGGAGACAGTAAATTGGCTAAGGAACTTGCCAATTTTTGTATGATAGTGTGAGACAATTAGCTGATGTACTGAGAGTTCTTGTGATTAGAGTTTTGTATGTAACTGTTTCATGATTCCTTGTGGAATATACAATATATGATAGAGGTATTTTGAGCAGTAAGCTTTCCCCGGGAATATCTGGTGTTGTGGTTTTGATCTATTCTTCTTTGCTTCATGTGATTGGAAATTGTGTTGTTTTTAATTTTGCAAAATATTTGTAGAAGCAATTTAGTATTTAATTTTAGTACATTGTTAAATCGGGTGAATCCAAGATATAAATGCATGTTTTATAATTTCTACATGGTATTAGAGCTGTGTTATGTAATTTCTACTTAGTATCGGAGCTGTGTTATGAATTTTCTACATGGTATGAGAATAGGAATTATTTGGGTGCGCGAGTTTGCAGAGAATATCTGAATAATTTGATGCAAAATTTTCAGAAAAAATAGCATATTTGGATTCCTTGCGAAAAAATACCCAAATTGGAAAAAAAATCGATCGAATCGGAGCTCGAATGAAGGAGATGTCATCGATTTAAAATCAGCTCTTTTGTTAGAAAATTTTGCAACAACGGGACAATTACAATGTGCGCGAGCCAAGAACCTACATGCACTGAGGTACAAGATGCATGCAAAGCTTTGAGGAGAAAAGCAGAGGTTAGTGACTTGGTGGTTGAGAGGGAGCCTCTCAACATGCAACTTGAGAAGCAGTCTCAGAAGGTTATGGAGCAACCTCAACTGGAGATGCAGAATAATCTCTTAAGATTTGATGTAGATGCGATTTCTACAGAGCTTCCAACCATGGGGAAGTGTGAGAAAGCTATGAAATTGACCCTTGAGAGGGAGCTGGATTTGCATGCAAGTAAGAGTGAGCCTCAGAATGTGAAACAACCACAAGATGAGGATCATGGAGTGGGAGCAACCACTCATGAAGAGAAAATTTCGAGCCAGATCGATAAAGGGAGTGCATGCAGCTATACCACCAGGTGAGAGGGGGGCGACATGCATGGATAACCCGAAGAAGATTTTTTTGGGCAGGATTCATTGATATGGTGTAGATCTCATGAATCGAACCTAGCTACGAGGAGCCCACAGAGCAGCAGTAGTAGGATCAGTTGGATTGATGCAGTCAGATGCCGCGAGGACATGAAATCAAAGTGACAGTGTCGGATACTAGAGTGCAGATCAGAGTTGGCAGCAAGTGCAGAGTGCATGAATGTAGGTGTCAGCATCGCAGTGTTCCTAAATACATGTGCAGTAGCTAAGAAGAAGTCAGAAGAATTTGATGAAAAATGCATTATACTGATTCAGTTTTTTGGAGGCTATTCAGTTTAGGAAGTGTTGCATGGCGCATGCATGGAGTTGCATGTCACGTGCATGGATTTGCATGTCGCATGCAATTCCATGCATGCGCCATGCAACCTTTGCATGAAAAACTTCTGAAATTGAATAGCCTCCAAACAACTGAATCAATATAATGCATCTGTCATCAAAGGCTTCTGACTTCTGCTTAGCTACTGCACATGTCTTCATGAACCACTGCGATGTTGACACCTGCATCCATGCACTTGGAACTTGCTACCAACTCTGATCTACGCTCCAGTATCCGACACTGTCACTTTGATTTCATGTCCTCACGACATCTGACTGCATCAATCCAACTGATCCTGCTACTGCTGCTCTGTGGGCTCCTCGTAGCCAGGTTTGATTCATGAGATTCACACCATCTCAATGAATCTTTCCCAAAAATTTCTTCTTGGGATTATCCATGCATGTTGCCCCACCTCTTACCTGGTGGTATAGCTGCATGCATTCCCTCTGCTCATCTGGCTCGAAATTCTCTGCATGAGTGGTTGCTCCCACTCCATGATCCTCATCTTGTGGTTGCTCCACATCCTGAGGTTCACTCTTACCTGCATGCAAATCCAGCTCCTTCTGAAGGGTGAATTGGATGGATTTCTCACACTTCCCCATGGTTTGAAGCTCTATAGAAATCACATCTACATAAAATATATAGAGATTCTTCTGCATCTCCAATTGTGGTTGCTCCACAACCTTCTGGGGCTACTTCTCAGGTTGCATGTTGAGAGGCTCCCTCTCAACCACCAAGTCACTAACCTATGCTTTGCTCCTTAAAGCTTTGCATGCATCTTGTACCTCAGTGCATGTAGGTTCTTGGCTCATGCACATTGTAATTGTCCTGTTGTCGCAAAATTTTCTAACAAAAGAGCTGATTTTAAATCGATGATATCTCCCTCATCTGAGCTTCGATTCGATCGATTTTTTTTCAATTTGGGTATTTTTTCACAAGGAATCCAAATATGTTTTTTTTTCCTGAAAATTTTGCATCAAAATATTCAGATATTCTCTACAAACTCCCGTACCCAAATAATTCCTGCTCTCGTACCATGTAGAAAATTTATAACATAGCTTCGATACCATGTAGAAATTATATAGCATAAAAGAGCATTGTGTGCCTGCCAACAAATCTCAAGAGCACCTAGATATATTCCTCCAAAGATAAATCTCAAAGCAGAATGCTAAAAACTTCATAATTATGCCTTTTAACAACATACACAACACCAAATTCCAAGCAGATTCAAGAAAAATGTAGCAAGTATCAGTCGTTCAATTGAATCGTTGATACATGTAAAGCTTCAAATTGATCTCTACGCCGATGCAGATGCAATCTCTAGGCTGCAATAATTAGTTATGCCTAAACCGATTCCAATAGTCAGTTTATGGTGCCAAATATGGGAACAATCAACTCAATTTGGGAATGTATAAAAATTATATAAGATTTATACTTTTGTGAGTTCAAATTTATGGTAAGATTTATACTTTTGTGAGTTCAAATTTACTGAATCCTCTGTGCTTTGGCAGACAACAAACCCTTCAAATGTTCAAATATTTTTCTAGTCTCGCCATCCATTTCTGACACCTGTTCGACACAAGAGTTCATTTTTTTTAAAAATTGGCATAACAGTTTTAATCTGCACACTCCATAACAATTTTAAAACTTTGTCATGTGGAATCTTGCGAAACACCTGAGTACTGAGCTTGGAGCAATGGCTTCAGACAACCAATATTGTCTCAGTAAGAATGAAAATTTGATATGTTAAGTATGAATAAAATTCAAAGCTTTGATGGTCATTGACCAAAAACAAAGGTAAAATGCTGATCCAGGTGGATATTGGTGGCCACCCGCCTATTCCACTTGGGGCCCCACCATTGTCTCTTTCAGTTTTTTTCACAAATTACTATTTTAAGCAGTTTTTTCAGGTCCTGAACTTCTAGAGCCATTTTGAGGCCCTAAACGGAGATAATATGCCGAAGTTACGTCCTCAGGAAGTTGAAACACCAATTTACCCAAACGGGGCCCATAGTTTTGGCGCTTCATCTCCTAGGGTTAGGTTTTTGGACATTTAGAGTTCTCCATTGTTTCTCCATAATAAATAGGCCCTCAAGCCTCATTGTAACACATTTCAGAGGTCTGTAGCCGCCACATCTCTTCTCAGAGATTCGCTACCAACACCCTAGCTATTTTATTTCCATCATGTTTGTAAGCATGTTTCTGTGATTTGATATTAATGAAATGAAGCCTTATTTCCGTTGTATTTCTATGTTTATGGTTATTTATGTATTCTGTTGCGTTCCTACATAAATCCGGATCAGTGGTATTAAAGCAGTCTGCTTTTTCTCGTTCCTTCTTTGCATGTCCCCAATGAGGTCGGGGTATAAGGAGTTAGGGCTCGATCTGGTGGAACCTTTGCAAGATCAGCCTCGCAAACCCCGACGGACGCCCATGGGGGACGAAAAGAAAGATGAGGGAGCAGGAGATCCTATCAAAATATTGCTCGAGGAGGCCCTTGAAAAACAAAGGAACGCAATGATGGATAACTTTGCCCAGATCCTTCAACGACTACCCACCGGCGGCACATCTACATCTAGCAGCCACTCTAGAGGTGTGAATCCTTTTAAGGTACAAGTAAACTTTGATATTCCCATATTTGAGGGTCAAATAGATGCAGATGCCGTAGATAGATGGTTGAATCTATTAGAAGGATATTTTTTGGTTCATGAATTTTCCTATTGGGAGAAGATTATTTTTGCACTCCTCAAAGCTACCCCCCATTTCAAGGACTGGTGGGAAATCTACTGTGAGAAAAAGGACAAGACAAAAGCCTCTCTTTTCTCAGCCGTACCCACTTGGAATTATTTTCGAGATGCCATCAAGGAACAATGCTATCCCGTGGGGAGCTATGAGGACAAGTACATACAATGGACCACACTGCGGCAACAAAGGGATCAAGATGTGCATGAGATAGCGAATCTGTTCCATACCTTGTGCACAAAGTTGGGTATCAAAGATTCAGAGAAACATTTGGTGCTAAAGTATCATGGTTATCTACACAGATACATTCAGGAGGAAATGGAGTTCCTCGACATCTCCTTGCTTGGTACGACATACCGGTATGCTGCCAAGATTGAGCAGAAATTCAAATAGGAGAAGAAAGACTTTGGATCTGCGAATCAAAAGCAAGGGAAAGGTGCCCCAAAACTGCAGAACAAAGGACAAAGCCAAGGCGTGGCGGCCCAAGACAACCTGTCAAAGACACAAGCAAAGAACAACACCGCGAAGCCAAAGAAGGACATGGGAAAGTGGTGTGACTTCCATAAGAGCTCCACTCACAACACAAGTGAGTGTCGGGCTAAGCAGTCGCTGGTGGCCGAGATGAGGGCTTCTGAATCAGATGCATGCTCCGACTTTGAATCAAAACCTGACAAAGTGAATGACAAAGGGAAGCAGATTATTGATGCAGAGCCCAACGCCACTGTTGCCACTACAAAGATCCAGAAGGAGGAACCAGAAGATCCAGAGGAGGCAGAACGTCTCTTCCATTCCCATATGTGGGTAAAGGGTTCCCCGCTATGGTTCATTGTCGAAAATGGGAGTCAAAAGAACCTCATTTCAACAGATGTCGTGAAGCGGTTGGGCTTGCCAACCACAACGCACCCACAACCATACACCATCGGGTGGCTTCACCAAGGACGAGATCTCCGCGTCAGCCAGCAGTGTTGTCTTCCCTATAGCATCAAGCCCTTCACAGATGAGGTATGGTGTGACATTGCTCTTATTGATGTTTCTGATGTATTATTAGGCCAACCATACTTGTGGAAGCGACATGCTGTGTATGAGTCTTGGCCTCGCGCTGTTATTATTACTTTGGGAAATAAATTGTATAGGATACTAGAGGTACCACCGCCTCCCACTATCTCTTTGGTTACTGCAAAAAAATGCAGTAAGCTCATTTCCCAAACCAAGAAATTTGTTTTCCTGATGATCCGCCCCCAGGGCAAGAAGAAGACTGTGGCCACGACCTCCAGACATGGCTCCTTTGCACGATAAAAAAAAATGGACAAGCTTGTGGAGGAGTACGGGGACATCTTCACCTCACCCACAAGGGTGCCTCTACATTGTCAGGTCAAGCACCCCATTGAGTTGACCCCAGGTGCGCCGCTACCCAATGGATCGATCTATAGGCACTCTGTTATGGAGAATGATGAAATCAAGAGGCAGATTCAGGAGCTGCTGCAGAAAGGTCACATCCGACCAAGTTCATCACCCTGCAGGAGCCCGATCATGTTGGTACAGAAGAAGGATGGGGCTTGGAGAATTTGTATTGATTATCGGGCGCTGAACAAGATCACTGTCCGAAATAGCTACTTGATCCCATGGATTGATGACCTTTTGGACCAACTCAGAGGGGAAAAATATTTCAGCAAGATTGAATTGAAGTCTGGGTATCACCAGGTACCAATCAAACCCTCTGATGTGTGGGAGACTGCCTTCAAAGCCAAGGAGGGCCTTTTCGAATGGCTCGTCATGCGTTTTGGATTGAAAAATGCTCCCGCAACCTTCATGAGGTTGATGGATGACATCTTGCATCCATTCACCAACTCATTTGTAGTGGTATACTTGGATAACATTCTGATCTTCAGCCAGACTTGGGAAGAGCACCTCCACCACATCCAAGAAGTCCTCCAAACACTGCGGCAACACAAGTTGTGTGCCAATTTGGAGAAGTGAACTTTTGGCATGACCCAGGTTCAATATCTGGGATACATTATTGATGAAAGGGGGGTGCATTTGGATCCAGCCAAGATCCAAGTCATTCGGGATTGGCCAGCCCCAACCACCCTAACAGAGCTTCGCAGCTTTCTGGGTCTTGCTAATTTTTACCGCAGGTTCGTGTTGGGATTCTCTCATATCACTTGGCCCTTGAGTCAAGTCACCAAGGGAGGAGCGAAAGCAAAATTCTGTTGATCGGAATCTCAATAGAAGGCGTTCGTAGAATTGAAACATCGCCTTTGTTCTTCCCCAGTGCTCACATTACCAAACTTGCAACAACCATTTGAGATCGAGATAGATGCCTCTGACTATGCTATTGGGGAAGTTATTACTCAACAGGGGCATCCAATGGCATATCACAGTGAGACATTGTCCGACACAGTTCGAAAGCATCCCAGTTATGACAAAGAAATATATTCCATTGTGCAAGCTTGTCGAAAATGGAAGCATTACATTTTTGGGAAGGAGACAATCATCCACACAGACCACCGACCCCTGCAGTTCATACAGACACAAGGGAAGTTGCAGAAAGGTCGCCATCAAAAGTGGTCCACATATCTGCAACAATTTCATTTGAACATCAAGTACAAGAAGGGTAGCACCAATAATGTTGCAGACTGCCTCAGCCGACCACCAATCGTGGCCATAACCACCATTCTCAACTCTTGTGGGCATGAGACTTCTGATTGGCCGCTTCTCTACAAGAGCGATCCTGAATTCAGCTACACATACAAGGCACTCTTGGGGGGTATGCAAGTTCCAAATTTTTACCTCCAAGATGCACTATTATGTCACCTGGGACACCTTTGTGTTCCTTCAAGCGAGCGTGCCAAGATGATATGGGAAGCGCACTATAGTCGAGTCGCTGGGCATTTTGGGGTCGAGAAAACAGTGGCAGTACTGCAGAAGTATTTCTATTGGCCGAACCTTCGACAGGATGTCGGGAAGTACATCAGATCCTGCACTGCTTGCACCATTGCCAAACTAACCATCAAGAAGCAAGGGCTCTATAGTCCGCTACCTACCCCTAGTCGACCTTGGGAATCCATCTACATGGATTACATGTTAGGCCTTCCTTCTACTAAGCATGGAAACGATTATGTTTTCGTGGTCGTCGACAGATTCTCAAAGATGGCCATTATGGTAGCCTGCAAGAATAATATCACAACAGAAGCCACTGCTAAACTCTTTTTTGAACGAGTGTGGGTGCACTTTGGGATCCCACAGTCTATCATATCAGATCGCGACAACAGGTTCCTCAACACATTTTGGTCCAGCCTCTGGTCAATGTTGGACACCAAGCTCACCAAGTCCACAGCTTTCCATCCTCAAACTGATGGCCAGACAGAGGTCGTCAACAGGATGATTGTACACATTCTGCGCATGTACAATTCAAAGCATCCACGCACATGGGATGAGAGCCTTCCTATGTACAACACAGTTATAACTGGGCTCTCCACAACTCAACCGGCCACATCCCCTTTCAGGTGGGCTTGGGATTCCAGCCACTATGTCCCATTGACGTATCCATGCCATTTGTAGCTACTCAGGCCAATTCGGCTGATGTTTAGTCTGAAGCTGACAAAGCAAACAACTTCATCGAGTGCATTCAACACATCCGCCAATAGGTTCATGACATATTGGATAGAGCCAATGCTAAGTACAAGTAACAACATGATCAACATTGGGTGCCACACAACTTCCAGGTGGGCGAAAAAGTGTGGCTACATTTGCAGAAGGAGCGCCTCACTAGACCCCACCGCAAGATTCGCCCGCTCCGATATGGGTCGTACACCATCACCAAGGCTGTCGGGAACAATGCCTTCGAGCTCAGTATTCCACCATTCCTTGGTCTACACCCAATATTCAATGTATACCGCCTTCGTCCCTACTTCCCACCTCTATTGGACACCTCTGACATTGCAGAAGAACTCACACCAAAAGAGTTAAACCCAGACTGCATGGAACATGCCACCACAGACTGTATCATGAACATGCAAATCAAGAACACTCGTCAACAGAAGATCCAACTGTATCGAGTTGTCAACGCTGGCCAACTCCTGCACCAAGGCAAGTGGTTCACTAGGGACCAAGTTCAAGAAGTTTCCTCATCTCATGGAGGAACTCAACGCAATGGGGACCATTGCTTCCTAAGGGGGGAGGAATGATCCAGGTGGATATTGGTGGCCACCTGCCTATTCCACTTGGGGCCCCACCATTGTCTCTTTCAGTTTTTTCACAACTTACTATTTTTAGCAGTTTTTCGGGTCCTGAACTTCCGGAGCCGTTTTGAGGCCCCAAATGGAGATAGTATGCCGAAGTTACGTCCCTGGGAAGTTGAAACACCAATTTACCCAAATGGAGCCCATAGTTTTGGCACTTCATCTCCTAAGGTTAGGTTTTTGGACGTTTAGAGTTCTCCATTGTTTATCCATAATACATAGGCCCTCGAGCCTCATTGTAACACAATTTAGAGGTTTGTAGCCACCACATCTCTTCTCAGAGATTCACTACCAACACCCTAGCTATTTTATTTCCATAATGTTTGTAAGCATGTTTATGTGATTTGATATTAATGAAATGAAGCCTTATTTTCACTGTATTTCTATGTTTATGGTTATTTCTGTATTCCATTGTGTTCCTACATAATCTGGATCAAATGCTTGTTTGTGTATTCTCCCAACAGGAAGAAATTTAAACACACCTTGACAGTCATAACTCTTCGGCCAATGGAGATTACCTTAACAAGAACTTCAGCTTACTGTGGGAACTAAAGGATCAGAAAGAGAAAATTACAGGGGAGATGAAGCTGGTGCACTCAAAAATTAACGAGACACTGACACACTGGAAATACCACTGTAAGATACACACCATAAAGTGGAAATGATTTCTCTGTTTATACTTTTGTAATCTCTTACAAGCAACATAACATAACACTTGGTGTCCACAACACAACTCTTCGCAAGGGAAGCACGGTGGAGTAGAATAATAATAATATTGATCACCAGGATTAAAAATAGATCATCATGATCACCTTACAATCCTCTAAAAATTCTTGGAATTTTTAATAACCAACCGCCATGCATAAAACTTTCAATTTTTCAATTTAGTTTTTTTTTTTTAAATAACACATAAATTGAGCTAGGTTAAATATTTTCACTTATCATTCGATCCTGCCTCAAACCTCTATTCATGAAAACCCATGAAATAGGTAGATTTCAACCCATCCAATCTTTTTTTTGTTTCGATGTGAAATTCTCACGGACCTCTTCGCTTCCGGCTTCATCCCATGTACACAATTGTGCATTGAACCTTCAATGCATCCACAATGTAATCAATAACATTGAACCTTTCTAAGCATTGATCTATCAAAGACACCAAAACAATAGCGAGAAACCAGCATGAATTAGAACATGAAGGCGACAAAACTAGTGTATTTCTATGTTTATGGTTATTTCTGTATTCCGTTGCGTTCCTACATAATCTGGATCAAATGCTTGTTTGTGTATTCTCCCAACAGGAAGAAATTTAAACACACCTTGACAGTCATAACTCTTCGGCCAATGGAGATTACCTTAACAAGAACTTCAGCTTACTGTGGGAACTAAAGGATCAGAAAGAGAAAATTACAGGGGAGATGAAGCTGGTGCACTCAAAAATTAACGAGACACTGACACACTGGAAATACCACTATAAGATACACACCATAAAGTGGAAATGATTTCTCTGTTTATACTTTTGTAATCTCTTACAAGCAACATAACATAACACTTGGTGTCCACAACACAACTCTTCGCAAGGGAAGCACGGTGGAGTAGAATAATAATAATATTGATCACCAGGATTAACAATAGATCATCATGATCACCTTACAATCCTCTAAAAATTCTTGGAATTTTTAATAACCAACCGCCATGCATAAAACTTTCAATTTTTCAATTTAGTTTTTATTTTTATTTTTTAAATAACACATAAATTGAGCTAGGTTAAATATTTTCACTTATCATTCGATCCTACCTCAAACCTCTATTCATGAAAACCCACGCAATAGGTAGATTTCAACCCAGCCAATCTTTTTTTTGTTTCGATGTGAAATTCTCACAGACCTCTTCGCTTCCGGCTTCATCCCATGTACACAATTGTGCATTGAACCTTCAATGCATCCACAATGTAATCAATAACATTGAACCTTTCTAAGCATTGATCTATCAAAGACACCAAAACAATAGCGAGAAACCAGCATGAATTAGAACATGAAGGCGACAAAACTAGTGGCTCACCTATTCAACAGAGCAAATCAACCATGCTCTGATACTATTGTAAGACAATAAATTGGAAACAAACTCAATAATATATTAATGAATATCTCAAGAAATGATGTACAACGTGTACACATATAAATACATCAAGACATTATTGAATGAGTTCTGGACTCTAATAACCAATTATCTAACACAAACTAACTCAAAAAATTAGTTGCCTAACAATATTGTGACATCTACTATGTAACATTTTGTGACTTTATTTATAAAAAGTTCAATTTTTTTTCTGTGAATATATATATATATATATATATATATATATATATATATATATATATATATATATATCCTCATAATATTCTCATTTGTATAAATTTACTTTAGAATATACGTGTTAACATCTTTAAAATATTTTTCTAATATTTTATATATTTTCTATTAATTGGTCTAAACATAAAATGAAATATATATATTTACTCTACCTTTCATGTACTCACTGTACCTTCCTAAGTTTTAATATATAAATAATATACTTACTGTACCTTTCTCTGAAATTTTAATATATAAATAATAAAGAAAACAAACAAGCACTCAAATGCCTCATTTCAAATATTGAAATAAGTTCAACTAATTTAAATCAAGTAGTCTTTAGTGCGATTTTTTTAAGGTTTTTCTGGTGGATTCTTTTAGTCAAATTCTCTAAAGTCTGGCTGGAATTAATTGAAACATAAGTTTGATGAGTAACCTTGAACAATAAAAGTGCTCTAAGGGTTTTTAGGGTGTTGAATCCATATATATATATATATAAAAAAACCAATTTAAATAATAAAAATCAAGATTTTACCTCAAATTTTTTCATTGACACCAAAAACTCCAAAAAATCGCACTAAAGACAACTCCAATTTAAATACCCTACAAAAATCATGAAAAGAGATTCGACAACCCTGAAAAGAGATTCGACAACCCTTACATCCATATGTGGGCTGGGCTGAGTTCATGCATGGCGAATACCAAATTATTCATGCCAAAATAATATACAATGTCAACGTACAGATTGCAACGTGTAACCTTTCAAAGAAGCTGGCAAAATGCACGGAATTTGGATCCAATATTTTTCCAGTCAAAGATTGCAAAGGCTGACCCAGAAATTCCGCCGCTCACCACAAGGTGGAGACCCAAAATAGTTGCAAAATAATTTTTTGCAGCCAAAATAGTTGAATTTGTTTTTTTTAATCGTACAAATTTACTGGTTGTCAATCAGTGAAATAGTCAGTAAGAATCACGGGTTGTTAAGAAATAGACATTCATTTGCTATATTCCTTCAAAGTCTTCACAGTGTTTCCTTCCATCCGTAAATGATGAACTCACCCAAAAAAATATTCAATTATCACTCCAAATCAATACTTTTCTCGGGAAAAAATAAATATTTGAAATTATTTATATCAAGAAATATGTAATTAATAGAAACAAACCATAATAGTTGAATACTATATAAAGCTCACATGCAATTAATAGAAACAAACCATAATAGTTGAATACTATATAAAGCTCAGCACCTTCTGTGGGATTTGGAGAATCTCGATCCTTGAGTTACCAAAAGGATTTTTCTGCTCTGAAATTTGAGGAGTGAGTGATGACTTCTACTAATCTGAACATGCTGAATAAGCCAGTTGGGCAGTTGCAGGGCGAGATTCAGATGCTGAAGCGCTCTGTGAGCCGATCCATTTACGCGGTGGTAGCTCTTGCTGCCGTGGTCGTGGGTTTGTTGATTGCCCTCATTGTCCTCATAGCAGTAGTTGTTTCTCAGCATAGTTCCATTAACCACCTGAGGCAGAAGGATGGGTTTGTGAAAAACCCCACCGTTGGTTTCGTCACTGGATTCGGTCATAGGAATTTAGAGGGTCTTACCTATGGAGGCAGTTTGTTCAGAGGCAGCGGTTTCTGGGCCACCAAAACTCGTTTACCAGGTGTGTTTAAGCATTAATTTAATCGTTCATTCATTAAAAAAATCCTTGAATAGATGTGCGGATTTTATGTTTCCACGAAACATGCGACAAAATATATCCCATGGCAAGTTATATCTACTTAGAATTAGAATTAGTGAAAATTTGATGATGTTTTTTATTTTTTATTTTTTTAAAGTTAAATTTGGTAACTTCATTTAAAAAAATAATACCAGAGTAAGAAGAGAAAGAGAAATTGAATAAGTGATTTAACATTTAATAATATATTAATGGACAAACTCAATTGCAATTGCTTCATATCAAAATCTCATAAACAAAATTTAATAATAGCTATTTCTTTTTCATGTTTTTCATGCTTCTCTTTTTATGTTATTATATATGTTATGTTAGTTGTTAAAGAATTTCAAATTAAAATTTCAAACATAAGTTTTGGGTAATAGCTTTTCTAATTTAAAGTAATGTGTTTGTGGTCAAGTAAAAGTCATCTAAATCTTGTTTGGAATTCACCATGGTTTTCTGGTCTTACAAAACCTTTATACATCAGTTTTGGGCAATAGCTTTTATATTTAATGTAATGTATTTGGGCAATAGCTTTTATATTTAATGTAATGTGTTTGTGGTTAAGTGAAAGACACCCAAATCTTGTTTGGATTTACCATGGTTTTTTGGTTCTTAAAATGTGTAGTAATAGCTTTTCTAATTTAAAATAATGTGTTTGTGGTTAAGTGAAAGTCATCCAAATCTTGTTTGGAATTCAACATGGTTTTCTGGTCTTAAAAAAGCTTTATACACAAATTTAGTGCAATAGCTTTTTTTATTTAATGTAATGTGTTTGTGATTAAGTGAAAGACATCCAAATATTGTTTGGATTCACTATGGTTTTCTGATTTTAAAAATTTATAGACTTAACAATAATATTAAAAATTTAAGTGAGAATAAAATATAAAAAGTTAATTAAATATAATTCAAGGTTCATAAATAAATGAGAAGTCTAAATAGAGAAAGAGCTTTGTTATTAATATTCAAGAGATTTGCCTTGGGCTGAAAATATAAGAGGCCAGATTTGCCTTGGGCTGAAAATATAAGAGGCCATCCTCACATGATGGCTCTTTAGCAAGAGGAGAAACAATGCTTATCTCAGTTTAGGAGGGGATTGTCTGTGTTTTTATTAGACATATAGCTGTTTTTATTAGACATACAGCTGGATATTCAGTGAACCATTAATAAATAAGAAATATTGCTTCTTTCAAAGTTTAACCTTTCTTTATTAGTAAAGATGAGATCCAACTCAAATCCTATGTTAAATCTATTAAGAAGAGACTCTCATAAAATAATGTCAAAACTTATTTCTTTGTGACTGCCCAACCAGAATAATCAACTCACTAGATGACAGAGCTGCATCTTTTAATAAAAAATAAATACTAGACTGATTTCTTAACCAGTACCATATACTCTATCTATAGATGATTGAGTTCTCTTATTACATTGACATAGCTATTGACACAATTTTTTTTATAAAAATCAATTAAAGTACTGGGTATCTAAACTAAACTATAAAAATTCCAACTCAAAAAAAATAAAAAAAAAATTTCTTAACCAATACCATACTTTCATTTTCCTAACTCTGATTGAGTCCTCCTATTACATTAACCTAGCTACTAACATAAAGAAATTATAGAAATCAGGTATCTAAACTATAAGATTTCAAACTTAAAAAAATAGAAAAATGGTTAGTTAATTATGACACGTTGTCAGTAAATATGGGAAGGAAAAGGACCTATCCAAAGGCACAATTGCTTGATCTTAAATCAAGCCAATTAAACTTACATATTCAGAACTAACCATTAAAATTTATAACCATTAATTTAAATGTGGGCAAGTCAAATATTCAGAACTAACTATTAAAATTTATAACCATTAATTTAATTGTGGGCAAGTCAGATTTACAGTCTAATTTTTTTGACCGGTTAATGTTAAAAATTTCATTCAATTTAAAATGCATTTTATAAACCAAAAAAATGTTACGAGGAACGTCGAATTCCAAGCCTGATAGGCAGAACTGTAGAAGATGGGGTGCTGTTTGACGGTGCTGTAACTTCATCAATAAACATGCCGAAAATGGTTAGTAGAAAGATTATTGCAATATTAAAACCGCGCGCGTTCTTTTTAAGGAGAGGTTCGTCTGTAACCTTCCAAATGAAAGTATGCCACCTCGATCCACTCGTGTGTCTTATGTGTCATTTGTCAGTCCACCTGTCCTTAGAGCGCAGCCAGCTATTGGCCTTTTTAATGCCGAACAGCTTGCCAATAAAAGAGGTTCTTTTCTAAATTCGGATAAAATTATGAAAAAGTTTGGGTAAAGATTTTTGAAAATTTGGGTTAGAGTAGTTAAATTTTAGTATTTTGGGTATTTTGAAGGATTTTAATGGTGCTGAAGCCATTTTCACTATAAAAAATGCAATTCAAACACTTCAACTATTTGATTTTTTGAATTTTTTTCACTGTATTCCGGCAAAAAAACTGCTGTCCAGGTTATTCTGTTGGTTTGGTAGACAACTTTAGTCCAAAACAAACCCACAGAATAACTCATAATTTCCCATAAAATTATGAAAAAATCTTGCAAAAGTTTTTGAAAATCTGAATTAGAATAGTTAAACTTCAGTGTTTTGAGTGCTCTCAAATTTTTTTTGTAAAATTTTCAAAAACACCACACAATCAACTTGTTTTTGTCAGTGAAATCTTCCAAGTGGCCCACCACTCCGGGCAGCAACAAGAGAAACATCTGTGAGAGATTTGGTGATTATATTATTCCGGTCTCTGTGTATGGTTATTTGGGGATTTGATCCCTGTACCTGTAGCTCACATCGTAAGGTCTCTGGATTTTCCAATTGGACCTAAGACCATAAAAGAGTCTATCTCGAGGCTGTTGAAGTGTTAACTTCAACTGCTCTGCCCACTGTAACCGCTTTCCAAATTTGTTTTTGCAAAACCATGTCTAACGCCGCTTTCCATTTGCATTGCAAAGTCATTTTCAGTTTGAAGCCTTACAATCCTCTGTACATTCAGAACAGAGTTTACAATGAAAAACAGGGCATTTTTATACACAGGAGAGTTTTGAACGTGGGAGATTGTTTTTTTGTTTAAAGACCAGTGGTCCCTGCGGCCACGACAGCAGCGAAGTCAGAGGACCACGTGGAGCAATTGTATTGGCTCGCGTTTTATTTTGGGCCGTCTCCAAAACACATTTCCGGACGCGATGTGGTTTATGAACTAAATTGAAATGTTCATCGTGCGTTCAAAAACCTCCGTACCCAAAACCATTTGGCGGACACGATGAGTGATTATAAACTCGATTGAAGAATTCATCGCGCGTCCAAGCACTGACGTCACAGGACCAAGTTTGTAACGCGATTTTGGCATTGCAATTTGGTTTTATGTTTTGAAGTTTGGGCGCATTGTTTTGTTAAATGTTTTATGTTTTATGCTTTGTTAAGGTTTCACTTTAATGTTTCTTTTTGACCGCGCGAGAAAAGTTCCATACCTTTGGAGCTATATGTTTTAACATATATATGATTTAACGCATACTAAATCATATGCGCATTTGTAAAGTGTGGACCCGAGAGGTTTTAAAATAGGTCTATTTTTATATAGTTTTGTTTTTATTAAAAGGGCTTGGGATATATGTAATGAAAAAGGGCCCGAGAGGAATTGTATTGTTTTTTTTTATATGCACAACAGTGCGTATTGTATTGTTTTTAACACAACAACAGTGTTGAGAAACAAAAACCCTGAAGGCTATTTTGAAAGACAGACAAAGTCTTTTTGAAAAATAGAACAAAGTTTTTTGTAACAGAGACAGAGAAGGTTTTTGTGCACTGTGTTAGCAGCAGTCCTGTTTGTAACTCCTCTGTGAGAGGAAGTTTTTGTTTGTAATATATTTTTCACTTAATGGAATAGAAAAGTGTTTTTGCAAACTCTATCTCCTGTGAGCAATTTATTTTTATAATTCTTTGTGTTAAAAGGAGAGTATCATTCTCTCTACATTGTTCAGGAATTCTCAGAAATTCCAACATGGTATCGGAGCTAGTCTAGGCTCTTTGAAGGTGTCAAAGGAGCTGAAGAAATGATTTTTTATTGCAGCAGCTTCTCCAGCAGAGTGAAGGCTCAGTCAAAAGAATCCAAGGTATTTTTCAAGACAAATTTTTGTGTTACTGTTTGAAGACAGTCAGTTTATTTTAAAAACACAATCAAGTGTTTGAAGCATAGTTAGAATGCAAGGATGGCTGGAGCCAGCACTAGCATGAGTATTGGTAATGCTCAACTCCCACAATTTAATGGGAAAAACTATGATTATTGGGTAATAACCATGAGAGCCATGTTTGCTTCTCAAGACCTATGGGAACTTGTTGAGGATGGTTTTGAAGAGCCAGTGGATGAAATGAGTTTAATGCCTTAAATCAGGCAGAAAAGGAGTTGTTGAAGAGCAATAAGAAGAATGACTCTAAAGCCCTCTTCTATTTGTATCAAGCAGTACACGAGAGTGTGTTTCCAAGGATAGCAGCAGCTAGGAGATCCAAAGGAGCATGAGAAACTCTCAAGACAGCCTATCAAGGCATGGAGAAAGTGAAGACAACAAAACTACAATTGTTGAGGAGAGATTTTGAGACTCTCTGCATGAAGGAGTTTGATAACATAGACTCATTCTTCACACATGTGATTGGAATGGTCACACAGATAAGGTCTCATGTAGAGACACTTGAAGAAAGAAGGATTGTGGAGAAAATTTTGAGGAGCTTACCCTCAAGGTTTGATGTAATAATCATCACCATAGAAGGGACAAAGGATCTCTCAAACTTTTCAGTTGATGAGCTTCATGCATCACTGATGACACATGAACAGAGATTAGGTAGAAATGAAAACTCATCTTTGGTGCATGCCTTCAAGACCCAGATGTCTTTTGGAAGAGGAAGAGGTCAAGGTAGAGGAAACAAGAGAGGAAGAGGCATAAGCCAAAACAGAGGTGGAAGAAACAGTCCAGCAAATGCTCAAAGAAGCGGCATCAATCAAAATCAGAACCAAGGCCAAAGCAATAGCCAGCAAAGTGGTCAACAACATGCTCATGGACAAAGGTATGACAAATCCAATGTCCAATTTCATTATTGTAAAAAATATGGGCATTATGCAAATGAATGTAGGAAGAAACAAAATGATATGGGTAATAGACCCAGTGCAAATTTCACTAGAGAAAATATCAGCCAAGATAAATTGTTTTTAGCATGTAATATGGCCGAGGAAAAGAGTGAAGATTTATGGTTTCTAGACTCAGGTTGTAGTAACCATATGACAGGAAACATAGCCATGTTTTCTGTGTTAGATGAAAATGTGAAGTCACAAGTCACATTGGGAACAGACAGTAAGATTTATGTCACTGGAAAAGGCATAGTAAATGTCTTGACAAAGAAGGGAGAAAAGAAGAGCATATCTGATGTATATTATGTGCCAGGTATGAAATGTAACCTCTTAAGTATTGTACAACTTGTTCAAAAAGGGTAGAATGTTGTTTTTGAAGATGATGTATGCACCATCATGGATAAACCACCAAGCAAACAATGTATTGCTGAAGTGAATGACAAGGAACAGAATGTTCCCTTTCAGGATGAGGGCAGATTTGAAGAATGGAGAAGAAATGGCAGCAGTGACACAAGAGGCTTTCCAAAGAAAAACAAAAGATGAAAATTGGTTATGGCACTTGAGATTTGGACATCTCAACTTTGGAGGTCTTAACTTGTTGAATAGAAAAGGAATGGTAAGAGGATTGCCATTGATTGAGAAACCGGACAACCTTTGTGAAGGTTGTATCTTGGGTAAACAACACAGAGAAAGTTTTCCATCTGGGAAAAGCATGAGGGCAAAAGCATCCTTGGAAATTGTCCACTCAGATTTATGTGGACCAATGCAAACACCATCACTTGTAAGCAGCCATTATATGTTAACTTTTGTAGATGATTTTACAAGAAAATTTTGGGCTTATTTCTTGAAAAATAAAAGTGAAGTGTTTGAAAGATTCTGCAATTTTAAAGCACTTTTGGAGAACCAAAGTTCTTCAAAGACAATGGCTGGTTCAAGAATTATCAGAAATTCCAACAGCGCTCGAAGATCCTGTCAGCTGGTTCTTGGAAAAGCCATGGGGATCGAGGAACTATGCACGCTGCATGGTTTTACTATAGGTGATTATAGAGGGCGGTGGTGTATTTCGAGTTTTTTTTTCCAGAAAAATAATGGAAATTTTGTGATGATTTTGATAAAAATTTGGCGAACGTTGAAATTATTTTCCACCCTAAGAACACAAATAAATATTATTATTGTCAAATTTTCTGAAAAAAAGGGTCAAATTCTGGCTATTTTTAGCCATCGGAAAGAAATTGATGCTCAGTGAACTATGCCTTATAGAAGTTATTGCATCAGAACGAGGCTGGCACTAACCGTGGGAATATATTTTGTGGTTTTCCGCGTTTCTGGACCTCTCCCTGCCACCTGCCACCTGGTCCGGTTTCCCAGCCCTATTGTAATGAAAATAGCATCAAATCCTTGACCCGTTGATACAGACAATTCTGACAACCTTGTGTTAAATTTTCCAAGGATACTATTTCTCAACCATCAACATAAATCCATTCACATCACCGTTGTTACACTAGGGATTTTGTTCACATGTGCTCACATGTTTTTATTAGAAGTTGCATTATCCCAACACGACAGGTATGCTGCAAGGTAACATAGGGTTATGGAAAATGATGGAAAGTGTAATTTAATGGTAGATTTTGTAATATTTCAAAATTTTGATAGAGATGAGTGAAGTTAAATAATTGATTTTTTTATAT
The DNA here is from genome assembly GCA_034641835.2 of Pinus albicaulis. Lineage (NCBI taxonomy): Eukaryota > Viridiplantae > Streptophyta > Pinopsida > Pinales > Pinaceae > Pinus > Pinus albicaulis. The sequence goes on from CM076573.1 coordinate 470,872,272, forward strand.
TATTATATTTCTAAAATATTTTAGAAATAGTTATAAATTTAAAAATTTTATTTATTTATATAAAAATGGCCTAGCTTTGTAATTGATGTCAACATTTTTGAATATGACTAGGTGCCATTGTCTTTGAAGAACTTTAGTTTAGAGACATTTGAAGAGAATCCATTTGAAATTTGAAATGTTCTCCAACATCCATTACTCTTCTTTATCATAGCATGGGAAATTTTCATTTTTAATTTTCACTTTAATGGTAATCACATGGAAGAAATACTATTTATTATCTACTAAGCATAATTACATTTTATCTTGCAATGCCATTTGCATTCTTATTAGATTTGGTTTTGTTATTGCCTTCAAGAAGATTTAATCAAATTTTACTCACATTACTACCACCTTCAAGAATACAATGTGTATATATGAGGGAATCAATCTTATGTTAGGTCATTGAAGTTTCAGTTAGTCTCAACTTTTATAGGGGTAGGGGGAGGAAACTTAACCACCTCTAGCTAGAAAATGTCAAGTATAGTGAAATTTGAACAACCTTTCGTGACCTATTCATAGTCTATTGAAAAGGAAGTCATGGTTGAGAAGGTTATCAATGCACACAAACCTCTATCTTTTTCTAGATGCTAGTAATCTCTCTTGGACTCAAATTGTATTATTCTACTTTATAGATAATCCAAATGACATCTACTTATAGATATCTAAATGGTATTTAACGACAAGAAGCTTTGTGATATAATTCTATAAAAAGGCCAAAATAGTGCTTTGATCTGCACCAAACATTAAGCACGACCACTAGTGGACCACCATTTGCATCATGTTCCCTAAACCATTGAAAGCCTCCAGTGAACCTCCTTCCATTACAAGAATTTGTGAACCTTGATTTGCACAAATAATTGAGGGTTACAGAGCATAGTGAAAATTAGCAAGAATACACTAAGAGACCAATAGGGGAACGCATGGCCTATCAAAACTTGACATTAGATTGTTATGTGTAAGGTGTTCTACACTTGTATATATATATATAATGATCATGAGTGTTTGTACCTTGAAATGACAACTAAAAATAATCTTGTGAACACTTTGTAATGTAAGCAACCAACGAGGTTTCAATTACTTTAAGCAAAATGTAGAAACTCTAATTACTCTAGCACTATGAACAATTAAACTATAAAAACCTCTATCAATATATATAACATTACCATTAGTTCTAAAAGGAGTTGTCACATCATTGTCCTTGTGGACTAACTTGCTTTTAAAAGCGAACTGTAGTCTAGACGCGAGGAAGAAGTAATGGAATAGCTTGGACTTTAGAATGTTCATAACTAAAAAATAGAATAATGGACTTGACCTTTCAAATTAAAAAAATTACTCACATATAACTCGTTCCAAATCACATATGCGAAGAGCTTCCCTATCAATTGGTTTTATCTCCGGTGGTTAGGAGGAATAATCGTTATCTTCACTATCGAGATTCAATTCTCGCAAATGACACGATGAAATTTGACATAATGGCTTCAAGTCTTGTTGTTGAGATTAAATAGTCCCTCGACGATCGAAACAAGTATACTCCTCATATAGAATGTGAAGAGGTTCCCCATGAGTAATCAGTGGAACCTTTACATAATTGTTGAATAAGCTCATAACTTAAGTCATTTGATTCTCTTTTTTCTTTTTTGCATTTGCTATAGAAATGACGCCTAGACAAGTTCAATAGTAAGGTAGTCGTTAATTTTAAACAATGTTAAAAGCTACAAAGATGTGATTTCATGTTATTCAAAAGGTGCATTCAGGTACTAATTCTAAATCATTAGCTAATAAAAAATTGTTTTAAATCATTCTTTATTGTGTTTCTATAATTGATTGTCATATAAGCATTCATCTTCATATGCAATGTCTGGAAACTTAGTAGTGAAGGCTTAGCTAATTGGTGAAGTTAAATATATAGATATATGGAAACAAATTTCTCATTAAGTTTATACATTAGAGAAACCTGATCTATTATTGATTATAGTGCAATGCAAGGGTCTTGACACAACTTGTTTTATTAATTAGCTAACTAAATTTTACAGTCTTGAACAAGCAATCTTAGAAGTTTCAAGAGTGGTTTGAAGTGGGATTGCAAGATATTCATTGTTTAGTTTCTCAAAGGAAATTAATACTAGACTTAAGTTTTTTCCTTTATGGGATGGGGTAGGGATTTTATACCTGCTAGCTATTGAATTTTATCTTCTTTAGGTAATTCTACTTGAAAGCAACCTCTCTTTCTAGGGTTGTTTTCTCTTTCTAGGAAGGATAATTGGTTGTGCAAGTATTTAGTGGGGTAGAGCTCTATTTTGAAAATGAAATATTTTGATTTGGTATAGGAAGCTAGCTCTAAAGCAATGGATTATTATGATTTTTTCCATGTGTCAATATGGGTCTTTTTAATTGTTCTAAAAAAATGAGACACTGAGTCTTACATATGGAAGTGTCTTGTTTCCTTAATGGTTGTAATAAGTGGAAGTTGGGTATATGTAGAATTTTTTATACTTTGAACAACAATCAAGAGGCTAGTCTAATGTATATTTTGATTTCTAATTTGAAATATCAAAACTAAATTTTTTGCTTATTGGGAGAAAAACTAGAATATCACCCCATCAGTATAAGCTAAATATTTTTAATAATTTTATTATATTATATGGAAAATCATTTTTGAAACCATTAAAGAAACTATAACATGTATCAATGAACTTTTAATATTTTTTATCTAGCTTTGAAGAGAAATCAAAATGGGTATAGTGATATTAGACATTATAAATTGTTCCTAGATTATTTTGAATCACTTAGATGATGCCCAATATCCCATTATATTAGTTCCGTTGTGCTTATAACAAGTCTATATATATAGACATCAACTATAATCTTTTGACCATTCCAAGCTTGCTCTCTTTTGGAAACTTATTCTATATTTTTTTTTCATCCATATGATATTTTATTAGCTTAGGAGTAGTATCTCATAAATCACCAAATTGTCATAATGATGACCGGCTCTTCCACTTTGCACTATGAAAATCATCTAAACCAATGGTTTCCAAACTCTACTTTAATTGTACCAATATCCAACAAAAATGCATTGATACACAACTCTTCATTTCATTTTATTTTACATTGATACACAACTCTTCATTTCATTTTATTTTAATAGTACTTAGTGGTGAGATTGATTTGGTAATCAATGAGTATTTCACAACATCACATTAACCTCTAACATCACATCATTCCATTATATATCCATCATGTTTACCTCGTGCTAGAATATATTTAGAAATATTTATTTTTCATTAAAAAAAAAAAAAAAAATAGATTTTTTAACAATATAACCACACGGATTCACTTAGGCATTCCAAATACCCCTCTTTGAATAAAAAATTGTCAAATATCATATGAAAAAAGTTATATACATATATAATAATATTAAAAAAAAGTAATTTAAGTGTCATTTACTTTTAGAAGCTCTTTTTTTAAGATTTTTTTTTATTTTTTATTTTTTTTTCTAATAAGTTATATATATATATATATATATATTATTCAAACCTAAAACATAGTTTATATTTTTTCTCAATATATTTCTTAGTAAATATAAATATTTTTAATTTTTAAAAAAAAATTTATATCTTTATTTTTCCTATAAAATAATGAGATCTAATTGATAAATTATATCTTTTATAAATAAAATGTTATCTTATTGATATTGTTGCTTTATGTTGAGATTGTCAAGTCATAATATTAATGACAATATATTTCTTTCTATTTACATGATGAGGTTTATTTCTGTAGATACCTAATTCTTTTTATAGAAACTGTTTTTGAACTTTCTCAAACATTTTGCCAAAATTCTTTTTATAGATTTGCGTTCATAGTGTTAAAAAATAATTTCCTCAAATTTTATCTTTAAAACTGATTTTTTTAATATTTTATATAATAGTAAAAAAACAATATAAATTTTCATATACAAATTTATTTTATTAAGTTGGTGTGATGTTTTAAGTTATTGTAATTTTTATCCTAAAATTTATAATTATGTAATGCTATTTAAGATTTGGCACTATCACACATACATGTAAACTGATATGTATTTGTTGAGTTTGTGAAGGTATTTTTATAGTTTGAATCTGAGTAGCAATTTAGAGGTGCATATCAGAACAGATTTAGATGGCTCTGTGTATCCATATTAAATGCATGCAAATTTAAATTTAATATATTATCACACAAAATAACAATACTTCTACTTGGATTCTGCTTTACATGAGATTTATAATACACTTAGCTTCTCTGGCTGGAAAGATGACTTCGTTAATCCTCATTTACTCAGGATAGCTATAAACTCATTTGCATGGTGTCTATCTGTGATTTTTACAGGTGAACTAACAGACCATGCCGCTATTGGTCACAATGAAGATAGTGTGTTCATCATTGGGGGTGCCAAGGCAGATGGAAATATAACAAATGAAGTTTGGATGTATGATACAGTTTTCCACACGTATACACAGAAGCTTTCCATGCCTGAACCTAGGTATCGATTTGGTGCAGCTCTGTTAAATAGTGAGTCACTATTCCTCCAAATTTTCCTTTGCATTCTCAGGGGCTATAATCAACTTGTTTGTACATGGTCAGTTTGTGCATTTGATTTTTCAATCATTTCTCAGGCATTTGAGATTCTAAAATCATCTTTGCTTTCCACTTTTAAATGCAAATTAGGGATGAAAACATGGCATTTTTGGCTTCTCTCGGTTCTGAGTGGTAAATTGGTTTCATGGCAGACAGAATCTATGTTGTTGGAGGTCGAAACAGTGTCAATGATTCAAATGAAGCTATGGTGAAATCTACATTCATCTACGATATCCAGAATGATACATGGTCAAAAGGAAAAGATTCACTTGAGTATCACAGTGATACATGCGCAGATTCCCTGAACGGGAAGGTATGCTAGCTAATCTCCATGTCTAGGGATCAATGAAATTTGTATCTTCTTTGTAAAGTCCATATTACTTCATAATTTTGTCATTTGGCAGAGATGTGGTCGTTTTAAAAATGTGTTAGAATTTAAGTCCCTTTCTCCAAAATTCACTAGTGAGAGAAACCATACACAAGCTCAGACCCATCTAAACCTGGTTTGATATTGACCTTAACGGTACAAAGATGAACCTTGGCACTTTGAGGTTGCTAAACTGCAAAGCTGCAGAATGATCCTAAGTCACCTGATACGGGGATTCGAAGAATCGAATACGGGTACGGTGACCCCGGAACAGGATACTTCTGGGATACGATATGTTATATATTATTTTATTAAAAATATATATATATATATATATATTTAAAATATATATATATATATATATATATATATATTAAAAATTAGATATTTTTTGCACAAATTCATACAAAATTCATTGATTCAAACATAGATATTAGATACTCATGAGTCATACATCATCATTGATACTATAATACAAATTACAATGATACATTGATACACCATACATGATACAATCGTCAAATTTACTTAGAAAGATAAGATTGAAGATAGTAAGATATTGTAGTTTTTTCATTAAGTCATCAGAATCAAAATGTGTTACATAAGAACACTGCCAATGGCAAATAGAAATAGAAAATACAAAAGCAACTACAGTCTACAAGACTACAAGCCTGAAGCCTCAATGAATCAGAGTCATCAATCCTCATAATCAGCATCACTGTCCTCATCCTGATCATCATGCTCACCACTGCTCTCCTCTGCCTCTGATGCATCCTCCTCCTCTATCATCTCTGCATCTGCTGGTGTGGACATGACCCCTCTAATCCATCATCAAATGTGACAGACTCTAGCACTGACGCATTGAGATCCAAGTTGGCCAATGCCAACTCAACACTGCTGTCCAGACCCATATCATCAGGAAATACATCCCACATCTTTGTCTTTCCCTTCAACCAATCCTCCCTCTGCCTGTAGATGAGACGAAGTTTGGTGTGCACATACACCATTGTCTCTGCCCTGGACTGCTCAAGCCTGCTCCTCTTCACACTATACAAATTCCCATATGTGCTCCAATTCCTCTCGCAACAAGAGGATGAAGTCACCTGAGAGAGGAGCCTCATGGCTAATTGCTGTAGAGGAGGGCTTGTTGCCCCATGAGTTGCCCACCAAGAATGGGGCTTCTTAGCCCCCCTATCTCGAATCAAATCATAGCCTCCAAATCGCCCCCTGCCAGTGGAAAAATCTGCAAAGGCATCCTCCAACTCATCAAGGGATGCCCTATCCTGAAAAATCCTCCTCAATGCATCTTTCCTCCCCTGTGAGATTTCAGCATCCATGTGAGGAGGGAATCTGTGGGAAGGTCCACCATTCAGCCACTCATGGTTGTAGTATTTTGGGTTCAAGGAGTGAGCCAAACAATGTAAAGGTGTGCAATTCTTGTCCCATCTGCTGACAAGAATATCCTGTATGACGGTGAAGAAGGCCTCGGGTGATGTCTCATACTTTGGGCACTCACTCTGTAAAATAATGGTCCTCACAGACTCAATCATGGAATCCCATCCCTCATAAACCTCTCCTAGGATGGGTTGGTCTGTATCTGCAAATCTGAGCAAGGAAATGATAGGCTCCATGATCTGAATAATTAGATCTACCTTCTCCCACCATATATCATCAACACTATGTCCTTCACCTTCTCTGAGGCTGCTTGATCCGTCTTTCTCCAAAAAGACCAAAACTCTGAAATAACCATAGACCCAAGAGCAGTCTTGACCTCCCTCAACCTCTTCAACATGATGAATGAAGAGGCAAACCGTGTATCTGCAATCTTCAACAATGATAGATTGATGTACTCCTTGTAGATAGTGAGGGCATTTGTATGGTTTGTTACAAAGTTGCGGATATGTCGTGCATCCTCAATAGTGGCTCCAATCCAAGGCACATCAGAAGCAATAGATTTCAGTGCCAAGTTCAATGAATGGACAATGCAAGGTGTCCAAAATACTTGTGGATATTTTGCTTCCACAATCATGCCAGCGGCCTTGCAAACAGGTGCATTATCTGTAATGATTTGCACACAACAATCCACACCTACACTTTCAATAACTTTGAGAAATAGCTCACCCATATATTGTGCATCCTTGTACTCTCCAAGTGCATCCACTGCTTTCAAGAAAACTGCACCATTCGTGGATGACACCATGAAGTTAATGAGTGGGTGGCGTGCTGGATCTGTCCATCCATCAGAAACAATGCTAACCCCAGATGTTGGCCATGCTGATTTAATTGGCTCAAGCATTTTGTCCACCTCTTTCTTTGCCTTTGTCAACAATGTGGTTCTGAGCTTCTCTGACCCAGGAGGCACATACCCTGATGGAGCCCCATGACAAAGAGCTCGACACATCTCAATAAATAGAGGTGACCGTGCAACATTAAAGGATATGAAGTTATGATAGAAAAAAAATGCAATGGTGAGATCAAGCTCTTCCCTTTTCTCTTTTTGGAAAATCTTGTCCATTGGACCAACTGCAGTTGCCTTTCTCTTTGCTAATTCTCCCCTGCTAGAAGTCTCAAAAGGGAACTTGCTGCTGCTTTTCCTCAAGAATGGAAGGGGGTCATCAGTCTTGGATTTTTTTGATTTTGCTGCCACATTTGCCTCACCAATACTCTGCTCTTTCTCCAATTTCTTCCTATCTGGCGATTCAATTGCTGTACAACATTTAACGCCACAACTTGGAATACCCGTATCCTTTGAATTGGGGCCGAATCCGGTACGTGCAAGTGTCCAGTACGGGGATTCAGGGATTCGAGGGCATTTTAGGAGTATCCGGTGACTTAGGCAGAATCTATACGAGTTCACACAAATAGCAAGGTATCAATTATAGATATGCAACCTAGAGTTTGCAATTCCCAATTTTAAGGTGTAAATTAAACCAGGCTTTGTATTCGGCTTTGCTAATGTTCATATCCAATGCATCCAGCCCATCATCTAAACCTTTTCACTGAAAGGTTGCCAAACTGCAAAGCTACAAAATGCAATCTTGAGTTTACACAAATTGCTGGGTATCAATTATAAATGTGCAACTCGGAGCTTCACATTTTAGAATTTTCAGGTACACTCAACCTGGAGTATGGATAGGTCTGTGCTAATGTCTATATTAAATGCATCAAGTGCATCATCTAAAACCTTACTCTTCAAAGTTCTTCTAAGTTGCCAAACTGAAATTGCATATCTGATTGACACAAATAGTATCAAATATAGATAAGCGACCTCAAAGTTCTTGTAAGTTGCCAAACTGAAATTGAATATCTGATTGACATAATAATATCAAATATAGATATACAACCTTTTACTCTTCAAAGTTCTTCTAAGTTGCCAAACTAAAATTGCATAACTGATTGACACAAATAGTATCAAATACAGATATGCAGCATTCAACTTTCCAACCTGGAGGTAAACATGAGACTAGATTTGAAATAAGTCTTATTAAGCATCTAATGCTACACATGGTAGTATTTGGAACAATTCTTACTGAAATCCATGTTCAGTGGATCCAATGCACCATTACACCCACAAGACAGTATGTTAACATTTCCTGTAGTGTAAAATACCATACAAAAATACTTTCAAAAATGAAGTTGATATATTTTGGAAATGACTTATTCCATATTAGTATTTGGAACAACTCTACTGAAATCCATATTCAGTGGATCCACTGCATTGTTACACCCACATGACAGTATATTAACATTTCCTGTAGTGTAAATACCATACAGAAATTACCAATGTTTACTAATTACCTTGAAATTTTTCTATAGTCGAATAGCCTTTCTATATTTGGGAGAGAAAAAGCTCTTAAAACGGAGTGAGTTACATCTCAAAGTTGGTTGTGTTCTTTGCTTCCTGTCAGGGAATTGCCATCAGTACACCCTGACACTTCATTTTATGATTCCACTTGTAAGAACATATAATGGAATAAACCAGAACAATTTGGAGGTTGATTAATCCTTTGGATCACTTTGGTTCTCTGTTGGCCAATTTATAGTCCATGTGACAATCCCCGACCCCTCAAAACTATTTGATGCTTGGTCTTAAAAGAAAACGGTATATTATGCATGTGTAGCTATGATTTCTTTCACCCTTGGTGTTTATATTTTGGGAAAAAAACTTGTCTCTATCTTATCAATAGGTTTACATGGTCGGAGGGTTTGGTGTAAATTACTCGTACCTGAACATAGCTGAAGTCTATGACCCTGTAAGAGACCAGTGGAGTCAGCTTCCTAATATGCCAACTGCCAGAGGGGATCTCATGTGTGTTGCGGTTGCAGGGGAGATATATGTACTTGGAGGATATTATGATGTAAGTAAACTTCCAGACGGCTTGTCTTAGTTTTCTTTTAATATTCCTATATAAAAACAATGCCAACTGATTTTCTTCATACATTTCTGGATCAATGTTTAGTTGTTTAAACTCCTGAATTTCAGAAAATGGATGATTGGTACTTATAAACAATTAGGTTTGAACAGATGTCTTTGGCAGTCTTGTGCCAATGGTGACTTATGTAACCAGCATCGACATTGTGCATGCAGGGTGGATTTAATGTGAATAATTCATTTTCAGATAAAATGGAGTCCTACAACCCCACTTCTGCAAACTGGACATCACGACCTAACCTCCTCACAGCAAGAGGAGACGCAGTAATTATACTTCTGGCCTCTCCTGCTTTATCATCTATGTTACACAGTACACTTAATTTAATGCTTTCAAGTTTCCCACCCCAGGATATAGCACCCACTTCTCTTAACACGATTAGTATGTGAGATCTCGAGTTTGAGGATGTTTAAAATTTAAATAGTTTAAAACCTTGTTCTTGAATCTCTTTATGAAGCTCGACCCTTTTCCATATAATTCCTGTGATATTTCAAATCTTTAATCAGGTAGACATAAACTTATCTACTCAAGGCTGAAATCCAGTTATCTGATACTTAATACAGGGAATAGCTGTGCTTCCAGGAGAGAGAATTATGCTCATTGGTGGAGAAGGCCATTATAGGAACAATAGTGATTTCAAATACCCAAAGCACGTAAACGAGGTATGCTAATACTGATTTCTTTTAGGAAAATGAAGTTGAAATCCTCCTTATATATGTCGGATTAATTTAAAGGGAAAAAAATATTCTGTCAATAGCCTGCCATATTGTGGCTACCAAGACCCATAGTTCAAAGTTCTTATAAAGATATTACTTCTAAAATAAAGCACTTGCATTGACCAAGGGAAACTGCACCAGGTGTATTATGTATCAGACCAAACATGGGTTGAAAAGGCGATGATACCCACAGCAAGATTCAGAACTGCAGCTGCCCAAGCTGGAGGATTGGCATATGTATTTGGTGGTGCAGATTTATGCGTTGATAAGCCCGTTTGTCCTGCACAGAATACCACAGAGGTTTACTTAGATGTGGATCATCCCCATGTGTATATATATTTAAGGAATGATCCCTACTACAATGACAATGGAGCTCTTAGTTTATATCCTTTCTGAATGTCATTTTGCATAGTTATAATTTAGAAATGCTGGTCAAACATGAGAGTTATAACTTTAAGATGCAACGGTCTTTCTGAAGATCTGAAAATTAAATGAAAAATATACATCTCATTTTGTGGTTGGCAAAATTTTTATAATCCATAGCTTTTTGTTGGGTTTAAATTTGAGTTATCAACCTGGCAATGTTTCGTTTCAATTACTTAACCATACCATAATATAATAAACTATTTTTTCTCTATTTTGGCTACACAAGTGAAGCCAGTTTGCAGTTGCAAAATAGCAAATATTCAAAATTATTTTGAATTAAATTGTCATTACTCAATTTGGCTATAGATGTATAGCCAGTTTGCAGGTTGCAAAATAGGAAACATTGAAACTTGTTTTGAATTAAATTGCAAATACTTGATTTTGTGGCTGCTCCCGTCTTTGTCAAGTGTAAAGTTAAATTGTCATAAAATCTGACCTTGAAGCCTATTCATCTAAGTGAGTCATCATAATTCAAGGCAAGGATTTTTAATAAGTACTTTAAGAAGTGGGGCATTCTAATTGTTTTGATGAGTACAATTAAGGGCTCCTGCCACATGGCTTCGTCCTAACTTCGACTGTGTCAAAAAACACCCATCATTCTAGTGGGCTTCCTCCATCTGGACCAGATAAACAGCCTAATTGTGTGATCAAGTCGTGATTGTTGTTTGCAAGGCCCATCACACGGTCTATAGGCAATGTCTTTGGTAGCATTCCATGTCCATTGAAGTACCCTATTTTCTATAGGGTGAAGGGGTATTATTATTTAGTGAAAATTTCAGGATTTAAATTTTGTCATTTGTTCAAATTTTATAATATAATATTTTATAAATTAAATTAAAATTTATATATATCTTTAAAAAAATTGAATAGTTTTACAAAATATTAATATTCACCATATTAAAAATTAAGAATTAGTAATAATTTTTAAAGAAAGTTTTAATCCTAAAATAAGTATGAATGCTTAAAATTGTATCAGTATAAATCATATCATAAAAAATGCATTGAAATTTAGTTACATACACTAAGTTTCAAAGCTTATAAAAAATGCATTGAATTCTAGTTACATACACCAAGTTCCAAAGTCTATGGGTGTCTCTGCTAGCTACATGAACCTTTCTCTCTTATGTGCATCTCTATGTGCCAATCACACTTAAGCAATTGTAGCAAGTGTATGCACAATTAACATTTGTGTTTGTCAAATAAATCTAACAGGCACACCTATAACACCACATGGAATTGTACCAACACCTGTGCAACAATAGCAACACATGGAAAAGTCAAAAGATGAACAACACTATCTTTAGTTACATAACCACTTTAACATCCTAACAAGCACTCTTATCACCAAAATTTTACATAACCACTTTAACATCCTAACAAACACTCTTATCACCAAAATTTTATGTGGTATATAAGATAAAGTATACAATGATTAACCACTTCAACAATTAAACAATCAATCTTATAACTAAATTTTGATTATATATATATGGGGTAGATAGTTAGTCAATCTCTTTATATCTTTCTTTTCTTGCTCTTTTTTTATTATGTTGCCTTACACAGAGTTTAGACTGAAGTATATTTTCCTTTTATGATTTTTTCATGGAACATTATATAAAATATTGATAATGACAAGTCAATTGGGTTTATGAGTAGTTGAGAGGAATGATTGTATCCTTTCCACCTAGGGGTTCAGTTCCCAAAAATGACATGTATAGGAGCCCATATGTTGAGCCCGTTGTTTTTAATTAATCTTAGGTAATCACATATACAAAGGCTCAATGGAGCTTTATGCTTAAGGTCTATTTTAAAGACAAGAAACAAGATCACATATCTTGCTCAAAATAATGTTATGCCACAAACCAATCTTTTGTGCTATTATTATGATTTGATTTCTCCCGCAATGAAATATTTGTATAAATATGGGCATCGATCCAACCTATGGTAGATTTTTTTCATCCTTGAGCTTTGAGACTGAATCCCGTGTCTATATATCTCTTGGTTTGATTACATCCTCTTCATTTTCAAATGAAAGTTCAATGGTCCCTATAGTTAGTTTATCCCAAGTTTTCTTATCTTTCCCACGCTCTTAGAATGCCAACCAACTCAAAGGGTTAGTTACAATCACCTTCGTGGATGCCCAAGCTCTAGTTGTGTATGTTAAGGCCTTTTTATTCCTTTTCAATCTACCATATGCCATATGGTTATTGGTTATGAAGCTCGGGGATGGAATTTGATAAGCAAATTACTCATCGCAGGGAAAAAATTTCACCAAATATAGTTAAAATTTTCATGTGACTGTCAATCTTTTTCATTAAAATTGTGAAAATGTGTTATGAAATTGTCAAAATTGTCAAATTTGATGGGCTATTTTGTTTTTAAATTCCTAGCCTAGTAGGATTATAGCACTCCCTTGAATCCTATTATATTATTTTCTTTATTTATATTAGTTTCTATATTTACTACGACAGGATTAAGTTGGTCAATGTTTTAAAGTTGTGACATGTAGCCCATCATCAAGATGGGAAAGAAAGTTGGATCAATTAAAAACATATGAGGGAGCCTATTGTTATTAATTTCGGTTCGAGTTTAATAAAAATGTATCGTTGCCCCTCTTTTTTCACTCTCCAAGTCCCACCCCACCTCTATGTAGCTTTTTGGTTAAGTGCTTTAAATTTGGGTGGAGGGCGGAGGTATCAATCCCCATCTTTCCCACAATCTAGTCTTTGCGTCACCTCACCTTTGTTGATTTCGCTTGGGGTGGAGGGTGGAGGTATCACTCAACCTCTAGTGTTATCTAACCTTTTGAATTATATTTATTTTCTCTTTCACGAGACTAGACCAAATAGGCTTCCAACAAGGCATACAAGAGACTTCAACCAAGATTTGGAAGAAAGAATTTTTTGGTCAAATTCTTAGCCTTTTTGTTTTCTTTAGATGAACCGCTTGGATCACACCTCCCTAATCGGAAGCTTTTGGTTCCCAAAAACAAATAAGGAAATTAGATATGAAGTTATTCTAAAACTTGGCTTCTCTCATACAACCTAGCCCTTCTTTTTGTTTTCTCTTTGACTTCGGTTTGTCATAATTCCTACTCCACTACTACAAAACTATGTCATTAACTACATTATTTGCTTCTCGTTGTGCTTCCATTTACCTTTTTAGTGTATTTTCTATAGTTTTAATGAAGACTTAGTATTATTTCATGGGTCGACACTAATCTATGTGTAATCTATGTTGCTTTGGGTGCTATTTTTTCACCTAATTAGTATTGAATTTAGTGTTGGTTTCATAAGTTGGAAATAGTAATGTTGACTTTAGCGTAGGGGATAAAGTTAGGAACAATTATGAATACAATGTCATTTTTCATATTTTGTGAAAAATAATTATGGAAGCTAAAATCAATGCTAGCGATGCTTAATATATTACCTATCCATGATTTAGCACCAATGGTACCCCTATTTTGACAAAAAAACACAATAATTATGGTTTTTTATGGGGTTGAGAAGCAAGACGAGATTAATCGTGGTTATCTTTATAACTACATATGTGTATATGCGTGCACATGGTAGGAGAAGAGAATATGGAAAGGGATTGTGTTAGAAATTCATAATAATTGAGTGGAGAAGGTTACAAAGTAGTATATATGATCGCCATTGATAAACCTTTTTATTTATGATATCCTTAATGAATGTGTATGCATAGAATTCATTTCCTCCATCATTTGGACTCCACCCACAAAAGCTTTTTATTAGGGAACCAATGATTGTGGGAGATTAATGTTGTTCTTGTTTGTGTGGTGTGATTGAGTGGAATCATTTCTCTAAAGGAATTTATCAATATTGATATAAATTATGCGTTAATAAAAAATAAAATTTAGCCAGTGAGTGGTAATAAATGGATCTTCCAACCGATGGAAGCTAGAACCAATAATAGTTAATTTGGTGCATTTCTTATGTGCATAGGTTTGTGAGTTAGGTGCATGAGTGTGTCATTTAAGTTTGTCTCTCACATATATGGGTTAACCTACATAACCTGATAAATTTCCCAATCCATAAACCTAACCTACTTAGCTTACTAATTAACCCACCAAAATTACCTAACCCACTAGTGTAACATAAGGATCCCACCTAGCTAAATAAGTTGAAAGTTGTCCCATAACATACCCCACTAACCTTGTAACCCACTAAAATACCTAACCCATCCAATGCACTAACCTACCTAACCTACCTAACCCTAACGTACCCAAATAACCTACTTAACCTTTTAGTCCATAAAATAACTTAGCTTACTAACCCAAATAATGAACATTGAAGGTTGTAATCCTATATGGATAATACCTGCAAACAAATTCTTAAAAAAAAGAACAAAAAATATACAACAGAGATAATATGAAATATACATAGATATTTTTCTCCCATAACCCAAAACTGGTAAAACCATATTGACTTTTCATTATATTATTTTCAATGTTACAATAAATTATATACATGTTGAAGCATTCATAAACCCCAATCCATTAACCTTGCATTAGAACATAATTGTAGCCCCTTTGACCGGATCTACAAAACCATGGGTAAAACCATCATGCATAAAACCATATGCAAAACCATGGGCAAAAAAACCCAAAAAAATTATTTCAAGGCACTGCCTCAAACCCCCCTTTATTCATGGTGTATATAAGTCATGCAAAGAATATAACACACACCCAACATTCTCGCACTTGGTGTTTTCTTTGCACACAGGGCCAGTGAAGTACCCAGTCAACAGTTCAGGGAAATAATTCCCATTATTTCTCTACACTAAGGGAATTTTTCAGTGCTTAGAGATTTTTTCAATGCATCTCCAACACTATTCAAAGTGTCCACATTTTCCAGCAACACCTTTTTGTCTTCAACCATATCCCTGACAAAGTGATATTAAATATCTATATGCTTTGTCTTTGAATGATAAGCAGGGTTATTTTCCAATAAAATCTCACTTTGGTTGTCACAATCTATCCTTATAGCTCATTGTACCAACCCCATACATGAACACAATCTTTGTAACCATGATGATTCCTTGCTTACATGAGTGGATGACATGTATTCAACTTTTGTAGTTGAAATTGCCACTACAAACTCTCTATCTAGCTTCATATTTGATTCTATACCTATAGATACAACGTATTTCAACATTAGAAATTAAAACCCTATTGTGTGTTTCCACAAATTCAAGAGCGTGAACTCAATGCTTCCCTCCACACTTCATATCAGTGATCGACAAGATCTCTCCATTCACCAGACCAATTAAACCCTTAGCAACAAAAACATCCCTCCAAAGCCAATATCTAGCTCTCATACCAAATGTTAAAATTAACCAGAGAGATAATTAAATTATTTACCGAGAGAAAATTAAACCAACAAAAATCATAAGCATAAACATAAGTTTACCATGGGAAAACCCCAACTCCATGGAAAAACCCAACTAACGGAATTCCATTAGTCCTTGGCTAAAACCCTGGCCAAGTCAGCCAAGTGAGTCTTCACCACTCACATAACAATGAAGTCTTCCAAACCTTTTAAAGGCTTCATCACATGAATTCCATGGGAAAATTACCATGGAAAACCAAAAACCATGGACCCAAAAACCCCACTAATGACCCAATCAACTTTGACTCTTTCCCCGAGTCAAGTTTACCTAACACACATTAACCTACCAACCTCCTAATGGGTGAAACCCACCAAACCTAACCACCTTAATCAATATAACTTGAATAATAAATATTACCTATTATTCCATAAGCTATTGAAATCTAGTCAACATAACATAATGTATTAACCTAACTAACCTAATACTTTATAATGAAAACAATGCTTCTAAGATGTAATTAGTCTTCTTATAATGCTCACGTGCATCTTTGAACATTAGGTTTTGTTGGTTTGTTTATTCTATAATTAGGTTTTGAAAAGCATTGGGGTTTCTTTCTCTGTTCCATTTGATTCCTTCTTTCTCTTGTGGATCTCAACAATGGAATGGGTTAAAGTGCTCTACTCACAACGGCCATAACTTTTATTTCTTACCTTAATTTTTACATAGATTGTGTTAGCATTAGGTTTGAACCTTCAATTCAAGGAAATATTTATCAGTTTATTTTTGCAAAGTCATGGTTATGTAAAGTGGCTACTAAATTTTTTGTGAAATTTTCTATCTAAGCCTAGGGATATATCTAATCAATTTTTTTTACCTAACCCTAATCTTATGCTAAGTTTTTCATAGCGCATTTAACCTATCACAAACCTACATCTCGCACTATGAAATATTTTCGTAGCATGGTGCTACAAAATATTTTTGTAGTGCTCACCAAAAAAATTGAAAACTTAGTTTTCGAGCTTCCAACGCCATTATTTCAAGCGCCCAAGTGTTTGTTCATAAATTCTTAGCCCTTTTCATCCATGATTTGATAGCTCGCAGTGTTTTGAATCCCAAGGGAGCCATTAAAAATCAAACCATAATCTGGCCTGTTTACCCTAAAAGAACATTTTCCAGCAAACTCGTATTTTTAATTTTAGTGTGCAGGAAGCTTTATGAGCATTTTGGAGTGTTCAGCTAGGGTGTTTCAAGGTTGGGAAAGGTGTTTTAAGTATGAAATATTTTACAATATGGGTCAATCCGGTCATGTGAAGAGGTTTGAACCTGATGGTATGTATTTCGAGATCTATCCAGAGATGTTAGTTCTTTTCAGAAACGTAGGATGGGAGCCAGTGTTCCAACGCTTCAATGGACATAATCTCAGTTGGTTCCATGATTTCACCTATTACTTCAATAGAAACATTGCAAGAATCAGGACCCTGCAATTCCTTTTCACAAAGTGCTATGCGGATTAATCCCTCTTGCGGACAAGAGCGATCTCCCTAGTATTCTACGAATAGCTAGAAACAAACATCCATTTGTAAATCTTTTTCTCTAGACTATTTGCAATTCAGAATAATTATAAACAAAGAAAGAGGACATGCCCCTACCTTGAAATCCAACGTTTGGTGCAGTCTTTTATCCAGTCGCTCCAAAGAGGCTTCTTTAGTAAGTATAACCTGCAATCAAAGACAGACAAAAGAATTAAAAGCACCTGCAACATATAATAATTAAGAATAGATAATCTAACATAGTGATCAACGAGTCTAAGTATTGAATTATTCAAATAAGCACAAGAACAATTCAATGAGAAAAGGAGATCCATATGTATTATCTTGAATGAAAAGAGTAACTTTACAACCTGATGCCTTGATGTCGTACAAGTTTCTCCCGGGGTCCTGAACAATCGTTCCTCCTTTAGTTTGACAAGCCTTCCTCTCTTTGAACCAGCATGGAGTTATGGACATAAGGTTGTGATCATTCTCATGCCAAAAACAACTAGTGTAGAGAGTATGCTCTCTTCAGAATTTCTTCAGCAACTAACATGTATGTCTACCCTTGAGACTGAAACATGAGCTCAATTTATAGGGAAATGGAGGTAGTTTCAGTTCCATGAAGAGGGGGATGGATTCTTCTGATGAAGGGATTTGAGCTCCATAGACCAAAAGCTAAGCTCCATGAGTGGAAGGATAGAGCTCCATGAGTGGAGGGATAAAGCTCGAATTGATCGCGCCTCTAGAAGCTTCCAGTTGGGAGAATATTCGACCAGCTAGGCTTCTAGAACTTACTTTTTCCTTTATTTGACTTTTTACGGGGGTCCGCAGGTTTTATTAGCAGAACATGCGGGAGCTGCCGCAGGCTATAGAACAAGTATCCATGAACCTGCAAGAAAAGGCTAGGAAAAGTGTAGAGTTAGACTTTTAAGGGTTTTAATGAGCTTTTCTCCAATTCCAAGACTTGGTTTGTGAACATTAGGGTTTTTTACTTCTAAGGGAGCACAATGTAGGTAGTGATGAACCTATATGGACAGTCAAATGTCATGGTGACAAAATAACGTGTAATATATTGCCCCCTAAAGTGCGAAGCCTAAGGTTTTTCTGAAGAGTGAAGTGCTTTATCATTCTGAGGATTAGATTGCGGACACACCGGTCGAAAACCTGTAAAAACATTCAATGCAAGCATATATATATATATCATCGCTGAGGTAGGAATTCCCATACTCAGATCAAAACTAACTAAATGTTCTGGTACAAATATGATTTTAATATTACATCAATAGCAGACACAGCATGGGCATAACCATATATCATAAATAGTCTACTGTATCATGAATAATAAAACTTCTTGCAACCTAGATGGTGGAAACTAGATCCAGGGTCTTGATTTTCGCTTCCCGAACTAGTACGATTCTATCCATGAGATTGATTGTGTTGAAGTCGAACATGGTAGAAACCACATGATTACCAGTCAATGATGTGAACTATTAACAAGTGTGAGAGAAACCACCAATAATGACAATGGATCTCAAAGTACTCAGTACAATCTATGAAGTTTGAATGAATGATTTACAGTCGAACACTTAACATAATCATTCAATCGAAGGTCAATGCTGCAACCTGTCGTCGAAGGCGAGAAACCTGCCATTAGGCATGTAGATCCAAAGGTACTAATAGGATTCTAGATCAACTTTCTAGATGATTATTTGTCATCGATAGAAAGTGACCTGTCGCAGGAAAGCTTATGACACGAAACCATTAGATAAATTTTTGAAGAAATATTTTCAAGGACTGACTCAGGGATGGTCAACACGAATGGAGACAAATGTTTACAATGAATGGTTTATTTGAACTGCCTCTTGAACACATAACGACACTACAGATGGTTTGGTAACAATTGACCTAAAGCTAATACCCAGAAACCGGTTGAAGACTTTCAATGTGGTTTGATTAACTATTAGACAAAGGATTTCCCAACCCAAGTAAAAGTGTGACAAAGTGTCGTGTTCAAGAGTGGTATACTGCTTTTCAAACAAGGGTGACAACTAGATTCTTTTTCTCTCTTTTCCTCTCACCATTACTAGCAAGTACCTCTTTATTTTTGAAAATCTTGAGGAGGATGACATTTGCTTGTTTGTGTAAGCTCATCCTTCAGATGAGTCCATCTTAGTATTAAAATCGAACCTTAAGAAGGAGTGGTTCAGTCCTGTTTGCAATCGACAGGGCCTTTACTGTTAAATTTTAACAAGTCTGGTATAGGAGAAACTCGACATTTTTCAGTTTTAGGGAGTTAGAAGAAAAACATAAGTAAACTTTGTGGTTGTAATTTTTCTTAAATTTAGTCTCTCAAGCCCGAAAAAGGATAAAATAATACAGGAGAGAACTCTATTTACCATGATTAGTCAACATATACCTTTTTCGTAAATAGTCCATTTCAGTCAGGAAAAGGGGTAAACTTATACTGAAGGGATGACTGTTCAATTCCTTTAATGAGTTCGAATAGTCAAGTACTCAGTGATATTTTCATATTTAGAGAGTCTGAAAAGGGCTTAAAAGAGAACTCCAGGGTTTCTCTTTTTCGTAATTTCAAGAGCCCGAAAAAATTGATAAAAGTATACTTAACGTCAAAATAATTATTTTCACCGAAAAATCCTGTATCCTCCATAGATGTTGGGTGTGGAGCCTGATTATCTTGTTTATTTTGTATCACAGTGTTGGACCCTTGTACCTTAATGGGGGAGGAAATGCCACCTGTAATTAAACGCTACCTGGGGGGTCCTAGGGGGGCAGCTGCGACTTTATGGAGCCCCCCCTGGTGGGGGGTTTCGGGGGCAGCGCCCCCGAAGCTAAAAACAAATGTAAAATTGCCTTGTAAAAGTATAGTAATTTCTAGTCAATCTGGATCGTTCATTAGGCGGATGATTTGACTATAGAAGTTATGTTTAGTTTAGGGTTTTTTGTCGTAGAAGTCAACCCCTCGCTTTGTATGAGGGTATTGTATTGCGGCTGTGTATTGTATGTGTATTATCAGAGCGAGAAACAGATAGGGGAGACTATGAGAGAGAAAAGATGATATTACAGCTGATCTGTTGTAGGTTGTGTCTCTTCATTTTTCTGGATAATAGAAAGGAAGGACTGGCTGTTCGGGGTGGATGTAGCCCAAACTGGGTGAACCACGTATATATGTGTCTCTCTAGTTTTATGTGTTTTGTGTGCTTGTGTTTTCCACATATTTTATGTGTTTCATTGCTCTATATTATATAATATTCTAACAATAGAAACTCGAAAGATTACACATACCTGTCTCCAGGAAGTAAAAATATCAAAAAATAGCCTTTTAAAGTGAAAAATAAATAAAATAAAATATTTTATTCATTCAAAAACTACAAAAGGGGTTTAACAAAATCTTTTTCACCTTTTGTCCTAAGAGCAGTGAATTGAGAGCTTTTGGAAAAAAAGTTCCGGAGCTAATATTGGGAGAACCGACCGTTCATTCCGTGATTCGCCAGAACCAAGTAATCCACATCATCTTACTCTTCATTTCTATCTATTTCAATTCTCTTTTTTATCTTTAATTTCATTTTTTGGGAGGAATTTATGTTCAAAAATGCGCTCTCAAGGGTCCGCAGGTCACGTGCGCGCTCCTGCGGACCTCGATAATTTTTCAAAAGGAAAATTATTGGGCTACTGCGGTTTTTGTGTGGAGCCCATGTAGACGTCCACACTGTCTCCACACAAAAAATGCGAAGGCGCCGTGACTGTTTTAAAATTTACAAATTCTCTTAAAAATGATGAAATTTTTACACTCCAATGGTTTCTAACTTTCAAATGTGTTTATTTTCAGGCTATTCCACCATGCTAGAGTGGATATAATGTGAGCATGAGGCTATAGACAATGAAGCCATGAATGATGCTACCACAATACATGCATTTCAAACTTGTGGGTTATATAAGTTTTTGGCGATCCAAGGTATGAAAGCACAAGTAGAGTTGATGACATGGTTATTAAATGCATGGGAAGTTCAAGATCAGTGCCTTATCATTGGTGACCATCAGCTTGAAATCGAGCTCGAGGATATCTATTTCCTCACTGGATTGTCCCGAAGAGGAGAAAACATATCCTTGTTTGGGGCTAGATAGGGTGGTCTACTCGTTGCTGGCTACAAACAACAGTTTTGCAGTGATGAGGCAGATCCAAAGGATAATCGCATAGACATAAAAAATATCTCGCGATTAGATCTCAAAGTGATTGCATTTATGGTAACCAGGTTGTGTGGAAGTGCGGCTCCATATGTAGCCACTAAATCTCAAATGCAGACCATGGTAGAGTGTTTTAGAGGCACCATATTCAACTGGTGCGAAGGGGTATTGGCTAACATGAAAGGCCAACTAACCAGAGCAAATAATGAAAATTTAAAAAACTTTCGTTATGGCACCATTTTGATTTCTTTTGCTTTGGAGAGAATCCCGCTTCTCGCCCCTCAGATTATTCCAGTAGATTGTGGGGAACCTCAGATGGTACATTGGGTTGCGTTAATGGCCTGCCATGGTGGCGATGGCAATTCAGTGGTTTGGTTCACTCCGGCATACTTTATGTGGCTAAGGAACCAATTCTTCACAATTGAAGACTTCCCTTATGCAGGTATATATTTCAGAGGTGATCCTGAGATGTCCTTGCCTCCAGGGGCACAGTGGGACGAATCAGGTAAGAGAACTATTTTGATGTTTTTAATCTAATTTTTATTTGTTTTTTTATCATCCAATATTGATAAAAATATTTGAATGCGATGTTGGTCCACGATGACCAGCTACACTTCGTCGCTTTGATAGGAGGCAAGCAGAGCCTATAGCACCACCATAGGATCAGGGAGCAGAGATCCTAACTGATATGGAACACAACTTGGAGAGGTTAACCATAGATATTACCGATACAGGGACAGATGACATTCCTCTTTGGCTTCAAAGACATGTTACAGGTGTTCCAGGACAGTTTAGGAGATTCTTGTACAAGATGGCGCGAGCCATAGTCTACTACCATGATCATCATCATGGATAGTAGATGATCATTGTGGATTGACATGTTTTGTTTCTTGTATCAATATCTATTAGATCGTAAGGTGTTTGAACCTATGATCATAAACGATGTAATATTTTTTGAAAACAAACCTATCTATGATATTACTACTTTCTCTAAGTATCTTGTTCAACATGTATCGAATGTTGTTTTAGTTTACTATTTTAATGTTGCAAATGTTTATTTAGAACAAAATTAGCTAATGCATTGGCTAATGTGTTTAAATTTCTTGAAATGTGTTGATATTAAATGTAATCAAATTGTCATTCCAAGAGACAAACCTTCAAAAATAATCTCAACAACATCGGATTTTTAATTTCATATACCCTGTTTAAATGTAATACAATGAGTTCTGAATCCAACCTAATGATCAAACGTCGAATACCAAATGAAATGGCATCAGATAATAACGCAATGACTGCACTATATTCTACAATATTGTTCATTTTTTTACCAAGGCTTACCTCGTGCATAGAAACTAACTCATCGGTGGGTGAATAGATGACCCATGCCGCAGAAGAAATATTTTTTGTACTATGACAGGCACCATCAGCAAAACCAATGTACATTTGAAGGGATGTTGACATCTGCAATATCAAGAGTAATCAAGATAAGTAGTGATAGTAGTAACAACAAACTTAATCTAGGCACACTTATCTAATCTAAGGCACACTATCTAAAAATTAACTAATATACAAGTGAGATCTTCATACGAAAGTCAAGCATAATATCTTTTAAGATAAAGACCATTTCTAGGCTTATCTAAAGAGACCCCATCATAATCAGTCAATTCATAGACCCCTTTTGCAAGAACATGCTTGACAATGTAAGGACCATGCTACATCGATTCAAATTTCCCAGCACCTACTTATCGTTAGCTTGATCGTATACTAAGACTAGGTCACCTTCTGAAAAAACACGAGGGGTAACACTTTGATCATACTGAGCTTTCACACATTTCTCAAGAGCTTCGGTAGCTAATGCAGTGGTGCGCTGAGTCTCATCTAATTGTGCTAAGTAAAAAAAAAAATTTCCTCTTCAGAGGTAGCTGGTAGTAACTCTATGGCTAATTGGAGTGACGGTATTTCGCATTCAATCGGTAACACAGCTTCTAAAATGTATACCATTTGAAAAGGAGTGAACCTTGTAGCAGTTTTTGTTGAGGTTCAGTATGCCCATAGTGCCGAAAAAATCATGGTATGCCAATTTGATTTGTGAGTTCTGATAATTCGTTTAATCATGTTGATTAAAACCTTATTGACAGCTTCAACCTAACCATTAGCCTGCGGGTAATATGGAGTAGAGTTATCATGGCACAGGCCAAGTTGATCGAAAAGTTCGGTCATCATTATATTTCAAAAATGACTCCCATGGTCTATGATAATATCTTGGGGTACACCGAAACGAAAAATCGCATGATTGAATACGAACATAGCTGCAGTTTTTCCATCTACCGTGAATGTAGGCATCGCCTCAACCCATTTGGTAAAGTAATCTACAGCGAGAATAATATACCCATGCTCCCCGACCGAGTGAGGGTTACATGTAATGAAATCAATGCCCCATTTCGCAAAAGGACCGACAACAATGATTGGGTGAAGAGGAGCTGAAGGAACACATATCTTTCGATAAAAAAATTGGCAATTGTGGCATTTTCAGACCGCAATAATACAATCTTTGAACAATGATGGAAAAAAATAACCAGCGCGCAATATCTTTTGGGTTGTGGAAAACCCATACATATGACCACCACACGCTCCAGAGTGGCAGTCATTCAAAACCCTTTCAGCCTCTTCGTGAGTTATATAATGTCTAAAAACAAAATCCACACCACAATGATAAAGTGTGTCCCCAACAATATTGTATTAGTGAGATTGATACCAGATTCTCCGTCGATTTGAATGTGAAATCTTTGGGCGAAAGGTTTGGGTTTGAAGATATATGATGATATCTCCATACCATGGATATAACGTATTGGTAATAAAAAGAGATTCATCGACGATGGGATTCTCTACCACGGTTTTCGTCTCAGTATTGGGAAATTCACACATGAGTTCTGCAAACACCAGTGATTTCTTTGATTTAGATTTCTCGAATTCCAAATCAAACTCTTGTAGGATGAAAATTCATTTAGATTATTTGCCCCCGAGTAATTGTTTTTTCAAAATATACATCATCGGGTTGCAATTATATATCACAGTTGTCTTACGTAACAAAATGTAGTGACGAAATCGTTGGACAGCTTGAACTGCTACCAAGGCCAATTTCTCCACATGTGAATATTTAATTTCCGTCGGGTTCAGATTCCAACTTAGATAATAGATCACATGCTCATTGTGAGATTCATCTTCTTGAACTAGAACCATTTCAATGGTGGAATCAGAGGCTGCTAAGTATAAAAATTAGTCCTAGTGGTAATTGGGTGGATGCAATAACAATGCATGGGTTAACGTGTGTTTTAGAGCATCAAAAGATCGATCAAAAATCTCATCCCAAATAAAAGGAACATTCTGTTTCAACAACCGGGTAAAACCTTTTATTAACTTAGCATAGTTCAGGATAAACCTACGTAGAAAGTTTTCTTTCCATTGCAAACTTTGGATTTGGCGAAGTGTGGAAGGAGGTAAATTTATGATGGCCTCAACCTTCGAGGGGTTGACATGAATTCTGTCTTTCAAAACGACGAATCCCAGTAATTGTCCTGATTGCACACAAAAAACACATTTGTGAGGGTTCAAATGAACCTTGTAATGCCTACATCTCATGAAAATAGCTCGTAAGTGAGTAGGATGACCTTCCTTGCGTAATGAGTGAGCAGGTAAGTTATCCAGATAAGGTTGTACAATATGTTTGATGTCATGAAAAGAGTAAGGCATTTCCCTTTGAAAAGTTGCACCAACATTATTTAATCCAAAAGGTAGTTTGCAATAAGAAAATGTCCCCCAAGGACATATAAATGTTGTTTTTGGTTGATCAACAGGGAGTATATTGATTTAATTATACCCAGAAAATCCATCCATAAATGAATAAATTTCATTTCCAGCACAATCATCGAGAATTTGGTTGATATAGGGGGTATGATAATTGGCTTTTGGACATGCTTTATTAATATCCCTATAATCAACACATACTCGTATAGTACCTTGTTTTTTGGTAATGGGAACTATATTAGATACCCAATCTGTTAATGGAATTGGATAAATAAATCCTGCTCACAGTAGCTTTTCAACTTCAGCTTTAATAATAGCAGCTTTTCGCAGATGTATTGTATGTATTCTTTGTCGAATAGGCTTGGCATATGGGTATGTCTTTATTTCATGAATGACAATCTTTGGATTGATTCCTGGCATCTCTTCGTAATACCAGGAAAATTTGTCTCAGAATTCTTGAAATAGGGCTTTATATGTATTAATATCTTCAATTGTACAAGAAGCACCTATATGAATGTTTTCAACAATTCCAGGTTTAACTGATATGTCAATAGGAATAGTTGTAGAAATGTTTCCCAAATTAATCTCAAAATCTGAATTTGTAATCAATATGGGATTCTGTGGTTCCTTGACATAATAAATTGTAAAAATAGATGAAAAATAATTTTCAAATGTATTCAGTTCTGGTAAAAACAAAGATCTATGATGTAGATCATCCCAGGGTAATTCATCCAAAGACAAAAATTCTCGAATACTTTCATCAATTTGGAACACTTGTTGAAAAGGATCAGAAAGTGAAGTCAAGGTTGAGCTTGATGGTGAAGAAGATTCTTCAGTGATCACATTCATTTGATCAGGTGTAGTTGAAAGTGTGTCAGAAAATTACTGTACTGCCACATATGCCATTTCAAAAGGACTCAAAGGCATCTCGCCATTGAAAGAATCCATTTCTGACTCTGAAGGCACTACCCAAGTGTCATTGAATGGTATAGTGCTTGATGAAATCATATTGATGTTGGCAATAGTATGTTGTACGTTGGGTGGAGGTGTAGAGAAAGTTCCCATCAGAGCAGATTCCTTTATTAAACCTACACCAACATCTTCATATGGGATAGTCGATTTTCCGACATGTTGGATACTGTTTGTAGAAGCAAGGTCGGATGAATAATACGACAACTGATCGATTTTCACAATCTTCTATTTATGAGGAAGCATGATTAACCGAAATATGGATGAAATGATAGCAGTCATGGCATAAGGCCAACTACGACCCAAAAGAAGGTTGTAATCCAAAGGGGCATCAACAACTTCCACATCTAGATTAACAGTTTTTCCTTCTACTTCTATAGGTATATCCTGGAGTATTCCGTACGGATGAAATCCTCTTCCATAAAAGGCTTTAAGGATTGTCGGTGATTGGTTTAGTGTTGAGATCCTATATTTTTCCAAAAATTTAACGACATTATGCACATGGATGCCCCCTCATCAATTACAATACGAAAAACTCGTTTGTTTTAACTAATATTGGAATCTGAAAAGCCTTCTGATGAGGGAGTCTCAGTGTAAAAAATTTTAGATCAAAGACCATGAGGTTAGAATCCTGAGGATCTATAGCTCCAATAGCTGATAAAAGTAATTTCCTTTGTGTTGGATATGATTGTAGCACTTCCAAGGTCGACATTGATGAAGGAGATATTGTCTTCAACAATGTTGTAATTCTGAGCAGCTCTCACATGTGGATTGAAAGCTGATTTTCGAAGTACACCTTTAGCAGGTGGTTTAATCACTAGATCAGGATTAGGTTTCTCGATGTGAAGTGGATTGGAAACCGAAGGAGATACAGCTGGTGTTGGATTAGAATTTTCTATCTCTTTACCAGTTACAGGATTTTTACTTCCATAGTCTTGCAATCGCATCGCAACCATAACCTCAGACATCATTAAAATATCTGCCAATGAATTTGAAGAGGATCCTATCATTTTTATATCTTGAGTAGGAAAAGGATCCTTCAAGACAGCGGGTTTGGGTGAAATTTTGACGAATTTAGAGACCTCGTACTGATGTGGGCACTCTTTGTTAAAGTGATCCTCGTCACAGATAAGACAAGGATAACGAGGTTTCCGCTTATCAATAGATGGTTCATTCTTTTCGGTTTTCTCTTTAGGAGAGGAAGTTTGTTTGTTTTTATTTTTTCCTTTCTTCTTATTACCGGTTTTAGATTTAGCTATAGATGAATCTACAACATGAATGTTGGCAGAAGTTTCAAGGGAAAAATCTCCTTTCGGTGAATCTGGTAAAGTTATGATAGGATAAGTAGTTTTAGAGGACTTCTTCTTACTCTTATTAGTGCTAACTAAACCAATTACACCGTCTGCTACAAGAGAACCTGAAGGAGTTGCAGTTATTTGACCAGGACGTGGTAAGTCAGGAATTTTTTCGTATAACGTACCAAACTGTGTATATACAAGGTCTAAATACTAAGCTTGAGCAATGATTTGTTCTTCTGTAACAACCCCTCCCTTAGCCACATATTTAGTGATATTTGGAAGCAATGATTTGATAAACCATTCTGCCAAGATCTGATCCGGAATAAAAACTTTCACTAAACGTCTTCTATGTCTCCATTCATGTATGTAATCTGATATGTAAGTAGACGTAGATTGTTTTAATGAAGACAAGAGTTTCATGCCATTGTCGTATCAGACTGGCAACTGAAAGTGTGTTAAGAAAGTTGTTGCTAACGCGTTGAAATTGTTGAATGAGCCACATGGTAGTTCAATATACCATTTGGCATCTAAGCCTATCAGTGTTCTCTGAAACATTCTTAATCGAATCGAATCATCGATTAAAGAGTTGGATGTGCACCATAGGTGGTAAGTCATGACATGGTTTTAGGGGTCTTCTCCTGATTTACCTTCGAACTTAGGAATATCACTGGGAAACTAATTCGGCATTGGCAACCAATACAAAATATAGTAAATCATATCATTCGTTAGGCACGACAAATCGGGTAAATCCAAAGTTGCTTTGAATGGTAACTGACACTTAGGATCCTGCTGAAAAAATTGATAACCTTGTGGAACTATACCAGTGCCAGGAGGAGGATATCCAAGATATCCTGGAATAGCCTATGCATTCATGATTGGAATGCCTCCCGGATAAACAGGGTTGGCTGGACCATACTGAGGTTGAGCTAGTATTTGATACGTGTAACCAAGGTACGGTCGATGTTGGTATACTGGATTCTGTGCTACAATTCCATATTGATACTGCCCTTGATATGGTTGATAAAAAAACTCAGGTTGGCTTGTTACAATTGTACTTGTACCAAGTTGTCTCGCAAGCATCTGAACAGTACTCTGAACTGTGGGTCCAGGTTGTTGTGCAGTGACTGGAGGGATTTTTTGTGATACTTGAGGGGTTGTAGAAATAGGGGTTGCAGAAATTCTAGGTATAGGTGTGGTAAGTTGAACAGAAGTTGGTGCAACAGTTTGAGGTGGAGTTCTAGGTGTACTCGGACCACGCTGCTGAACAGTACTAGGTGTAGATACCTGTGGTATAACTTGAAGCATAGGTTGGACAGGTTGTTGAATTTTATTGTAACCAATTGGTTGACCAAGTTGATTATAAGGTACTTGCACGTTAGGTTGCAAATTATGTAGATTTGGTGTTGGATTCCACACTGTGTTTACTCCAGGATATGGAGTTCCCATTGAAGGTTGTGCTGTGTAAGATGGACTATAACCAGGTTGATAATTTGGAATGTATGTTTGATAGTTGGCTGGATAATTCCCACTAAAATATTGACCTCCCTGAAAAAATTGTTGTTCCTGACAGAACTGCGGCCCTAAAGGAGGCTATTGTCCTAGGAAAGACTGTTGCCCTGGTATAGGGTACTGTCCTTGAAGAGGTTGCGGACTCTAAATAGAGTAATTCCCTTGAGGTTGATATTGTCCTTGTGGTATGTACTGTCCTTAAGGTGTGTACTACCCTTGAGGTTGCCCCCCATGCGGTAAATTACTACCTTGAGGATGCCCCCTAGGCAGTAAGTTATTACTTTGAGGGTCAGGGTTAGGAATGTTTCCAAACATCATGTAAACTTGTTCCGCGTTCAAATTTTCGGTATGTGATTCATTTGGACCAGGTGATTGTATAAGTTTTTCGGGAGAAGGAGTTGCTCCTCATAAAGTACCAGAAAGCGACTAATATCCCGGAGGAACAAATGGACCACCATAAAAATATGATTCTGGAGATGCAGAAAACATGGATGACTCACCAGACATGTTGAATGAAGGTTTGTAATTACCTCTTGGTATGGCGTAAAAAGGAATTCGGGGTGGCAAATAGTTTAGACTAAAGTTGTGTAGAAAGTCGGTTAACTGAGAATACCAAGGATCCTATTTGAAAGGGATATAATATTAAATTGATTCACTTGGCCTAAGATCTAAAGATTCCTGATATGAAGGAATAACAACTTCTTCTTCTGTGTCATTAATTTCTTCAATACTAATGAGGTCGGGAGGAAGGTTCTCAGTAATACGAAAATTCACTCTTGGTGAATGAGGATGACCAGGGGTTGGAGTGATGAACTTTAAAGTAGTCTCAGATGTAGCAAGTTCAGTTTCTGGTTCAGAAATTTTAGGCTCAGTAACTTATAATTCACTAGTTGTGGAAGCAAGTTCAACTAGTTCAAAAATTGATATTTTCCTTTGAGAAATTTATGCTATTTGAGGTTGATCTACTTTGTAATCAGGATGTATAATTAATGATTTTTCCTCATGTTCAATTGATTCAATCCCTGATGGTTTTCATTTCTCATATTTAAGCTTTTCTAACTGGCTTGGTGTGTACTCAGGGGGTTTCCCCTGCATTCTACATGATTTTCTAGGTAATTCAGCCACGATTAAAAATTTAACACATGAAATCAAATAAAATTTCAACAAAATATCCTAAAGTCTCTAAGGAAACAATCAAATTGATCACACGCCTACAAAATCTAAGAGATAAATCCACACACAAACAATGGATTCCCACACTAAAAACACTAGTTGGTGATGAAAACCAACGTCGTAAAATTCTAATGTGGAAATGGCGGTTGGAATAGTTACCCTGAAAACTTGCTTAATGAAACAGTCTAGTGCAAGTCTCTCCACTTATGCCATCTCGAAGTGAAGAATACCCTCTGAAAATTCCAAGTGAGTCTAGTCGACGTCTGCTCCAGGTACAGTGGGACCTTCCCTCCACCGTCACCTTGGGAAAAAATCCTAAATTTTATAGTCACTAAGGTCACCAACGGGAACAAATGTACCTAGGGGAACAATCTATGATCCGATATACACGCAAGGACAGAGTAACTAGCTCAATCCCCTTGAAGGCTCCTTGATATAATCCAAGGTTTACCAACAAGTGACCCTAGGCTCCTCAACAATGGTCTATCCTAGGTTTACTGTTTTTAATATGTGCACATCTGCTATTTTTCCCAATGAGATAGGTATGATTACCTCACTGGTTCTGACACAATCTTGTGCTTGACTCTTTTAAGAAGAGCTTCCCAGAGCACAAATGCTACAATTGGACTTTCCTACCGCAAGATTGCTACTTGTTTGTTTGAACTTTCTTGGAATGTTAATTACAACCTGTTCCAAGACACTAGCCTAAGCTATGTTGGTGTAAAAGAGCCCTATAAAATGTAAAATATCTAGATTAATTTTATTAAATCGTTGTTTTTAATTTGGCTGTTGCTTAAGACAGAAGGAATGGAAGTGAAACTTCAATGATGTTTGTGACCTGACTCAAAAATATGCTAAATGCATCTAAATGAGGAGTGCAACTCTTTTCTTTTCAATGAATCTTATTTAAGGGAAATATTGAGAGATTTAACAATTTTCAAAGCACCAATTGTTTCATTCATAAACAAAATATTTGAAAAGAAGACGATTTCTTTTAGATCTCAATTTTGCAAAAATGATCTATTACTCGTTCAAAATGAAATTCCTTTATCAATCAAATCAAAAACTACAAATCATTAAACAAACTATTTCCAAAAAGAAAACAATATCTAAAACTCTAAAAACATAAATTTCAAAATCAAAAGAAAATCTCTAATTTTGAAGTCTATCTAGAAAGTTTGAGGACATTTTCTCCTAGTTTGTGATCGAACCAAGAAGAATTTATACTTATCTCAGCAGAAATGAAAACATCCAAAAATGGTTTGGTGTGAAAATCAAGCCTTAGTAAGCTAAAAGCTCTTCCAAATTTGCAAATGAAAATGAAATCAATTTTCATAAAAGTAAGGTTTGCAATGGGTTTAATGGCTCAGAAAGAGAACAACATAATACCAATAAGCTGAGGTAAATGAAGGTGTCTTATATGGAGCATCAAAAAGGGCAAACACTTACTCATAAAATGCAAATCAGATGAAAAATCACACAAACGCAAAAGTTGCTGAAAAGAATTTCACACATAAGATTTGACAGCTAAGGTAGACTGGAGAAAACACAAAGAATCAGGTGATCTGGTTCCTAAAAAGAGAATTTTAATTTTTTTTCAAAAGTTTTCCACAGGTCTGTAGATTCTAATGGAGAACAAAGCGGTACCGCATTGTTCTGAACTAAAAACTGTGGAGCCTACCGCACTGTTTTCAAGTGAAAACCGCGGAGGCAAGGAAAAGTACAGAAAAAATAAATATTCAACTTTTATTTTCAGAGATTCTTAAAATTTATGTACCCAACCCAATCTCAGAAAAATCAAAATCAGAAAACTCTTACAATTCAAACTGAAAAATAAAAAGGAAAACTAAGTTCTATTCCCCAGTGGAGTCGCCATTTTGTTATGCAGATTAATCCCTCTTGTGGACAAGAGCGATCTCCCTAGTATTCTACGGATAGCTAGAAACAAACATCCATTTGTAAATCATTTTCTCTAGATTATTTTCAATTCAAAATAATTATAAACAAAGAAAGAGGACATGCCCCTACCTTGAAATCCAATGTTCGGTGCAGTCTTTTATCCAGTCTCTCCAAAGAGTCTTCTTCAGTAAGTAGAACCTGCAATCAAAGACAAACAAGAATTAAAAGCACCTACAACATATAATAATTAAGAACAACTAATCTAACTTAGTGATCAAGGAGTC
The DNA here is from genome assembly GCA_034641835.2 of Pinus albicaulis. Taxonomy (NCBI): domain Eukaryota; kingdom Viridiplantae; phylum Streptophyta; class Pinopsida; order Pinales; family Pinaceae; genus Pinus; species Pinus albicaulis. The sequence continues at coordinate 470,904,884 of CM076573.1, forward strand.
TAAGTATTTAATTATTCAAATTAGCACAATAACAACTCAATGAGAAAATGAGATCCATATGTATTATCTTGAATGAAAAGAGTAGCTTTACAACCTGATGCCTTGATGTCGTACAAGTTTCTCCCGAGGTCCTGAACAATCGTTCCTCCTTCAGTTTGACAAGCCTTCCTCTCTTTGAACCAGCATGGATTTATGGACATAAGGTTGTGATCATTCTCATGCCAACAACAACTAGTGTAGAGAGTATGCTCTCTTGAGAATTTCTTCAGTAACTAACATGTATGTCTACCCTTGAGACTGAAACATGAGCTCAATTTATAGGGAAATGGAGGTAGTTTCAGTTCCATGAAGAGGGGGATGGATTCCTCTCATGAAGGGATTTTAGCTCCATAGACCAAGAGATAAGCTCCATGAGTGGAGGGATAAAGCTCGAATTGATTGTGCCTCTAGAAGCTTCTAGTTGGGAGACTATTCAACCAGTTGGGCTTCTAGAACTTACTTTTTCCTTTATTTGAATTTTTATGGGGGTTCGCAGGTTTTATTAGTAGAACGTGTGGGAGCTAATGCAGGATATAGAACAAGTATCCGTGAACCCACAGGAAAAGGCTAGGAAAAGTGCGGAGTTAGACTTTTAAGGGTTTTAATGAGCTTTTCTCCAATTCCAAGACTTGGTTTGGGAACATTAGGGTTTTTGACTTCTAAGGGAGCACAATATAGGTAGTGATGGACCTATATGGACAGTCAAATGTCATGGTGACAAAATAACGTGTAACACAAAGGAATCCATTGTTGAAGAAATAGGTTTTCCAACTGAGGGTGAGAGGTGGTTTGAAAAACATAGGTTGCAGAATGTAGACTTGAATTTTTTCCTGAAGGAGGGTTGTCGGAATCAAGATTGGAATGTAGGGGTCCTCCAAAATATGTTGAAGTTTGAATGGTCTACCGCCCTCATAATTGTACATCTCTTCTTCACCTATGAAAGTGGTTATTCTAAAGCCTACTTGCATCATACGAGGTTTCTTTTTCATTTGGAAATTTTTAGCAAGACGAATTTACCATATTTCCTGCATCAAAGTTTTCAAAATATGGGCACCAAATCAAGAACAAGACCTGAGCTACAACCCCATGATATTTTTCATCGCAGCCTAATTAAAATATTATACACCCATGAGTTAAATAAGCAGGTGGAGCAGTTGAGGCAATTGAGACACAAAAACATAATACAACCTACACCTAGAAGATCAAGAATAGGTCAAACCAAAGTTTTGATCTAAACCCTAGCTCAAGAAACCAAGGGAGAATCTAGTCACATCCCTGTCGAAAAACATGATGAAACCCTTGTCAAAAAACCATAGGTTAAGGTTTATGAAAGGAGGACTAGAAGCTAACATAAACTCATGGTAGAAGAAGAGGAAAAAAAACAAAGAGAAACACAAAGCATAAAAGTCAAACAAAAGATAGAAACAAAGGATGATAGCAACAAAGAGATAGAACCTAGGGTTTATGGAAAAATACCCCACACTTTCTCTACTAACAAGATGAGACAAAATTTCAAGGCTAAGATGAACCATAGGTTGGAAGAAACTATGATTATTGATACGGAGGAGGATACCTTGCAAGTTTCAAAGAGAAAAAAGAGATAGAAGAAAACAAAGCATGTTGACCAAAAGAAGGAAAAAACACTAAAGGCTGCCAAAATCACACAAAAACCTACTAGAGGGGTGATGATCAGGTGATCATGTCCAAGAGGAAAAAAATGCTCAAAATTGGAACTGCTCAGAATTGGTTGAAACTAGAATGACCAGATATGTCTCGTCGCTACAATTCTGATGCCACAAACGGCACTCAAATCCAACGTCATATGTGAAAGTTATGCAGGTTTGAAGTTTTCAGTATCCTTCAAAAATCTAGTTTGACAAAGGTTGACTTTGACTTTGAAAATATTAAAAAAAGAATATTCCAAATAATATTTTGAGAATATTCCCTAGAATATTCCATCTGGACGAATGGTTGGAGGACAAGTAGCAAGTGCTGATTGAATAGTGGTTTGACTTTTCATTTTTTTGACCAATTATGGGCTGCCATGTGGCAGGCCCGGAGGCTGCCACATGGCCCCCTGGTCGGAGAAATTGTGGCAGTGTAAAATTGTTTGTGGCCTGACAGAATTGAATCGGTGACCTCTCGTGCACAGAGCCCGCGACTTACCATTGTGCCACATGTATGTTTCTTAACTTATAACAGATGCAACGCATATTAAAGGTTAATGAAGTTATGGGTGGCGGCAAATGGGGGCCAGCCCCCACATATCACATGACCAGCTGTCAAGAACTGAGGGCCTATCATCGGCGGGTATTATGGAAATGGTTAATGCTAACCGTTAACAAACATGTGACCACGCTTAGAATTTAATGCGGAGGTTTCAAAACCGTTAGGTTCAACATTAAACCGGCGGTTATTGTAGAAAAACATGTGAACGTGCTCGCCCGACGTTAAAAGCCAACCACTAACAGCTAACGGTTTCTGTCAACTTTGGGTGGAGTCTGCCATTTTCGGTCCGTCCATTAGTTTAGCGCTCCTAATTGGAGTTATCCCACATTTAGTGGGGTTTTCACTTGACATTGGGAAGAATCTTGTTTTTATCATAACTTCTCCAATATTGGACCATTTTGGATGAAATTTTGGTCAATTTTGGGTATTCTAAGAATTCTGGAGCCATTGGGACAAGTTGCAGAGCCAACAGAGGTGTTTTTCAGCCATTTTTTCTTTAGGGAAGCTTGGAGAGCCATCACGGCCATGAGGGAAATGGAGCTGCATTGGGTTACACTTCACTGTTTGAGGTGAAATAAAAGCCATACTTAGCTTATTTATGTCTTCTGAATTCATTTTCACAGTTTTTTTCAGCCTATTTAGGCTTATTTTCATTGTAAAAACAATTTGAGAAACCTAATAGAGCAAGGACATGCCCATTGGGAGCCTTGGACTTGGAAGATGTAGCCCAAGAGGGGTGAACTTCCTCATCATGTTGTTGTGTTGTTATGGTGAAGTTATTCTGCTATGTATTTCTGATTCAAGATGTTAAACAGTAATTTTAATTAACATTCCCTCACACATAAACTCAAAAACAGTTACCAAAAACACTTTGTTTAATTTGCAAGACATGATAAACACTTTGCACACTTAATTAAATGGAAATGGATACTTTGAATAGCAGATAAAAAAAGTTTCATTTTCAGATCAGATGTTATCAAAGCTAAGGATTTGAGACTTAGGAGCTAGAGTTTTACTCAGCATTTGTTTTGTGCAAAGATATAGTTGATTGTTTGCAAGTTTTGATGCTTACTAGGCATAAACTCAAGAGAGGTGAAGGACACTTGGTTAGTGCACAAATTAATCCTCAACCAAGAAGGGTCAGAGAGCCACCTCCAAGAGCCATAGAAGCAGCTTCAATCATTTCTTCAAGAGAGGGAGAAGCTCCTGAAGATATGGATCCCAAAGAAGAGGAACGGGTGTTCCGAAAGCCTTTCTTGGACATGACGGAGATGGTGAGGATACTCTACCAAGAAAGGAATGATAGGCTTGTTGGAGAAGGATCTAAAAACCAGAAAGAAGGATAAGGTTCTTCAGGAGGAAATAAAAGTGATGACAAGTCAAAGAAATGACACGGAGGAAATGGTGATCCACCATCCCCATCTTCATCCTCTTCCTCTACATTGTCATCCTCAACTTCGGTGAATCAATTTCACAAGTCTAAAACCACTGGTAAAAGTCCATTTTTAAAGCTTGATGTTAAATTTAAGTTGCCTATGTTTAACGGTGAAGTCAATGCAGAGAAACTTGACAATTGGATCAGACATTTGGACGTTTACTTGAGGATACAGAACCTTCATGATGACGACACCAATATATAGTTAGCGTCTTTGATAATGGATGGAGCAACATTGGTATGGTGGGAAGCCAAGACCAAGGATGAAATTAAAAAACATGGTAAGATCACTTTATCATGGGCTGAATTTATTACTGCAATTAAAAAGCAATTTTATCCATTAGCTCATTTATAAAAGGCTATAATGAACTGGAAAAACTTCGGACAGCTTAAGCTTAAGGGAAAAAATGTACAAGACTACACCCAAGAGTTTAGGAGAAGAGCACTCTTATTAGGGGTAGACTTACAAAGTCAAGAAAATTTGCTGAAATATATAGGAAGTTTGAATAGCTACCTTAGACATACTATCCTTATGTTCAATCCTACTAGTCTAGACGAAGATTGTGTGAAAGCTACGCATTTAGAGGCTAGAGGGAAAAACACTTTTGATGAGGGTATAAACAAGCCTTTTAGGGGGGAAAAAAAGATAAAACCTTTAAGGGAAAAGGAAAAAAGAATGCATCTGTCAAACAAGAGGGTGATAAAGTGATATGTAAACATTGTTCAAGAGAAGGCCATGAAGAGAAAAAACTGTTGGAAATTACATCCTGAAAAAAGAAATCAGTTTAACAAAAACAAAGGAAATAAGAAAACTGCAGCTATTACAACTACACCACAAGACTTAGGTGATGGTTCAGGTGACGAAACCAAAATTTCAGCCATGGGTTTGAAAATTATGAAGGGAAAGGAAACTGAAACTAATCCAAGCACGTACTTCAAACTATCATGTACAAGCTCCAAATGAGGAAGAAAGAATTGAATTGTTCCATGTGAGGGTAGTCTCAAAACATACAAAAATTGACACACTGTTTGACAGTGGATCACAAGCAAATCTCATATCAGAAGACTTGGTCAAACAGCTTAAAATTGAGACCATTCCACATCTAAAGCCTTATCCACTTGGGTGGATATGCAAGGATGCAAACTTACAAGTCTCAAGAAAGTGCATATTGTGATTCGCGATTACTGCACACTTTATTGACACAGTTGAACTTGATGTAGTACTGCTTGATATATCAGGAATTGTTTTGGGAAGTCCTTACTTATTTGATAGGAAAGCGATCTTCCATCGCCATGAAAATAAGTATCATCTCTTTAAATATGGCAAGGAGTTCATTGTCATAGCACATCGCAAGAAGGCAAATATAGCGATGGTAAATGCAAGACAGGTAAAAAGGCTAGTGAATTCTAGTAAGAGTTTTGTACTTCTTATGGTTAAGCCCAAGGTTGATGTGAATCATGAGTCATTTGAAAATTTTGATTCCAAGCTTAAATCAGATTTATATGATGTAGTTGATGGACATCATGAGATGTTTTAGGAATCGACAGGTTTACCTCCTAAAAGGGAGATTCAGCATGAAATCCAGTTACATCAATATTGTCCTCTTCCTAAAATAGGCATGTACCACATGTCTGTCATGGAGAATGTTGAAATCAAGAGGAAAATTAAAGACTTGTTGGACAAAGGATTCATAAGACTAAGCACTTCGCCATGTGGGTCACCAATAGTGTTGATTCCAAATAAATATGGAACTTGGCACATGTGTGTGGACTTTAGCGCATTGAACAAGATAACGGTAAAGGATTGTTACCCACTCCCAAGAATAGATGATTTTTTATATCAGCTAAAAGATGCTAAATATTTCACTAAGTTAGACTTACGTAGTGGTTATCATCAAGTTAGAATTGCAGAAAGTGACATTTGGAAGATAGCATTTAAAACCAAACAGGGACTCTTTGAGTGGCTTGTTATGCCGTTTGGTTTATGCAATGCACCTGCAACTTTCATGCAAGTAATGGATGATGTCTTACGTCCTTTTATTGATGATTTCATTATTGTCTACTTAGATGACATCTTAATTTTCAGCAAGACTATGGAAGAGCATGTCACGCATGTTAAGAAAGTATTTGACATTTTGAAGAAAAATCAGTTGTTTCTTAAAATGTCAAAGTGTGAATTTGGAAAGACTTCTTTGGTTTATTTGGGACACATAGTAGGAGGAGGTGCCTTGAGAATTGATCCTTCTAAGGTAGAAGCCATTGTGAATTCGCCTACTCCCAAATCCATTACAGAGGTAAGAAGTTTTTTGGGTGAAGCTCAGTATTGGAGGAATTTTATTTCTAAATTCTCTACCACAGCAACTCCTATGCATGCAGTGACAAGTGTGAAGCGTGCTTTCCAATAGGGAGGCAAGAAACAAAAATATTTTGAGTCTTTGAAAGACAAGATAAGTTCAGCTCCAGTCCTTACATTACCGGATTTGAGACAGCCATTCGAGATTCATACCGATGCTAGTGATTACGACATGGGTGCAGTTCTCTTACAGCATGGTAAGCCTATCGCATTTCATTCTGAGAAATTTGATGGTGCTATTGTGAATTATCCTACATATGATAAGGAGTTGTATGCGTTGTTACGAAGTGTCAAAAAGTGGAAACACTATTTGATGGGCAAAGAAACAGTTGTTCATACCGACCATCAGCGTTTACAGTTCTTGCAGTCGCAAAGTAAATAACAGCAGTCACGACATTTCAGATGGATGGGTTTCCTACAAAAATTTCACTTGGTAATAAGGTACAAGAAAGGTATTTTCAATAAAGTTTCTGATATGCTTTCAAGGCCTATTATTAGTGCTACTACTTTACTTAAGAATGATTCTATTGTACATGAGAGCTACATAGAACAGTATGCATCAAATGTTGATTTTAAGGATGTGTATGCTAACTTGAGTGAAGGGAATCATGTTGAGGAGAATGATTATCATTTGCATAATAATTTGTTGTTTCATATGGGAAAGTTATGTATACCACATGGGGAGAGACTAAGCATCATGAGAGAAGCTCATTCTTCTCTTATTGCTGGACATTTCAGGGTAAGCAAAACGGTGGCACATTTACAGAGGTATTGTTATTGGCCTCGCATGGTAGATAGTGTTTCACTTTTCATTATAGTTTGTTCATTATGTGCTACAAGAAAGCCTTGAAATAGGAAGCTTGGTTTATATACGCCATTTCCAGTACCTTCTAGACCATGGGAAAGTGTTTCTATGGATTTTGTTGGAGGTCTACCATTATCTAGAAAGCAGCATGATTATCTTTATGTAGTAGTTGATAGATTCAACAAGATGTGTATTCTTATGCCATGTAAGAAATCTATAACTGCTGAAAAAACTGTTGATTTATATTTTCAACATGTATGGGTTCATTATGGCTTACCTACTTCTATTGTTAGTGACAGGGATTCCAGATTTGTTGGGAATTTTTGGTCCAATTTATGGAAGATGATGGACACCAAGTTGAAGAAGAATACTGCTTTCCATCCGCAAACATATGGCCAAACAGAGGTAGTGAACAGAACCATTGTACATCTTTTGAGAGGTTATTGCAGTAAGCATCCCAAGCTTTGGGATGAGCACTTGCATTACATTTAGCATGCTTACAACCGGACCAAGCACTCTTCTACAAATACTTCACCTTTTGAAGCTTGCTTTGGGTATTTGCCTAAGTCACCTTTAGATTTCATTCTTGAGATGGATGTTGCCCTTGATGGGCATAGTGACATTGACAAAGCTCGCATGTTCATTGAAATAATTCAGCTCATACATCAACAAGTTCAAGAACAGCTTGAAAAAAGTCAAGGCAAGTACAAGGAGAGGCATGACAAACACAGAGTTGATCATAAGTTTCAAGAAGGAGATGAGGTATGGCTGCATATTAGTAAGGAAAGAATGCAAGGAAAAGGTAAAAAGTTGAAGCCTATTCGTTATGGTCCATTCAAGATCCTTAAGCAAGTTGGAAATAATGCTTTTCAACTAGATTTGCCTTCATATATGCAAATGTATTCCATTGTGAATGTGGAAAATTTATGTTTGTATGAACCTCCTTTAATTGTTGATTATGAAAGTGACATTCAGCTACCATCCATAGAGGATTTCTTGCCAGAATTTTTGGATGAGCTGAAAGAGGATGCTATCCTTGACAGAAGGACACGCACTTCGAGGAGGGAAAATGTTGATTATGTTCGGGTTGGTCTTAAAGGCAGAAAACCGAGTAAGGAAAAGTGGATTGAGGTGGAAAAGGTGAGGGATATGTACCCTCATATTCTTAACAGGTAATTGAAGGCTTTTGGGGTCCAAAAGCTTCCCAATGGGGAGGTGTGATCAGGTGATCATGTCCAAGAGGAAAAAAATGCTCAAAATTGGAACTACTCAAAATTGGTTGAAACCTGAACGAACAGATATGCCTCATCGTTGCGATTCTAGTGCCGCGAATGACACTCAAATCCGACGTAGTATGTGAAATTTATGCAGGTTTGAAGTTTTCAGTATCCTTCAAAAATCCAGTTTGACCAAGGTTGACTTTGACTTTGAAAATATTAAAAAAATAATATTCCAAAGAATATTCCTGGAATATTCCATCTGGACAAATGGTTGGAGGACAAGTGGCAAGTGTTGATTGAACAATGGTTGACTTTTCATTTTTTTGACCAATTACGGGTTGCCACATGGCAAGCCTGGAGGCCGCCACGTGGCCCCCTGGTCAGAGAAATGGTGGCTGTGTAAAATTGTTTGTGGCCCGAAAGAATTGAACTGACGACCTCTCATGCACAAAGCCCACGACTTACTATTGTGCCACACATATGTTTCTTAACTTATAACGGATGCAACGCATATTTAAAGGTTAATGAAGTTATGGGTGGCGGCAAATGGGGGCCAGCCCCTAAGGGCTAGCCCCCACATATCACATGACCAACTGTCAAGAATTGAGGGCCTATCATCGGCATGTATTATGGAAATTTTTAATGCTAACCATTAACAAACATGTGGCCACACTTAGAATTTAATGCGGAGGTTTCAAAACCGTTAGGTCCAACATTAAACCGGCGGTTAATGCGGAAAGACATGTGAACGTGCTCGCTCGACGTTAAATGCCAACCCCTAACAGCTAATGGTTTCCGCCAACTTTGGGCAGAGTCCACCATTTTCGGTCCGTCCACCAATTTAGCGCTCCTAACTAGAGTTAGCCCACATTTAGTGGGGTTTTCACTTGACATTGGGCAGAATCTTGTTTTTATCATAACTTCTCCAATATTGGGCCATTTTGGACGAAATTTTGGTCAATTTTGGGTATTTTGAGCATTATAGAGCCATTGGGACATGTTTCAGAGCCAACAGAGGTGTTTTTCAGCCATTTTTTCTTCAGGGAAGCTTGGAGAGCCATCAAGGCCATGAGGGAAATGGAGCTGCATTGGGCTACACTTCATTGTTTGAGGTGAAATAAAAGCCATACCTAGCTTATTTATTTCTTCTAAATTCATTCTCATGGTTTTTTCAGCCTTTTTAGGCTTATTTCTTACTGTAAAACCAATTTGAGAAACCTAATAGAGCAAGGGCATGCCCATTGGGAGCCTTGGACTCGGCAGATGTAGCCTAGGAGGGGTGACCTGCCTCATCATGTTGTTGTGTTATTATGGTGAAGTTATTCTTATGTGTATTTCTAATTCAAGATGTTAAAAATTAATTTTAATTAACATTCCCTCACACATAAACTCAAAAACAGTTACCAAAAACACTTTGTTTAATTTGCAAGACATGATAAACACTTTGCACACTTAATTAAATGGAAATGGATACTTTGAAAAACATATACAAATAGTTTCATTTTCAGATCAGGTGACAAGGAGTCAAAAAATCTATACATCCTTGCTCAGGTTGCAGAAATCGTGGAGTAATGATCAATTTACTTCATGGGGCAGAGAAATGCACAAACCCTAATGGCCCCTCAACATTTTTACCTATTCAGTTTAATCCTTCTTTACAATAATTTTTTTTTTATATGTTGTGGTAATATATCAAAGTTTTTTGTGGTTGAGGGAGTACGAGTCAACATGAGAAAATAAATCCTTGAAAGGAGAAATCAGTTACATAGGTAGTTATACATTTTCGACATAATTTACAGGTTCATGCACCAGTTTGCTACATGGAGGGAAGATGAGTTTCAATTCAAGATATCAATCCTACAAACAATTGAACAACTCCAGATCCTATAATGCAGTAGTGACCTCGTCCTTGTTCTAAGATACTAGCAGGAGATATGCACAATAGTTCTACAAATCTGTTTTGACCAATGATATATGCTAGATAGATATCCAAGTAGATAAGATGATAGGACTATGATTATTTTTGTTAATTAAAATTTCAAATTATGTACATAGCTTGTAATTATTGCTACCAAACTTTGACGAGCTTATCTCTATTATATTTTTCCGATATATTACATGAGAAATATGGAAAAAAGGTTGGTTTTTGAAAAAAGAATAACCTTTGTCTATATGTTAAGCTTTGGCAGTCTACATTTCTCCAAGATCAGTAGGTTTTGATCAGTGATTTAAAGATTCATGTGTTAGTATGTCTTAGTGTGTATTTTCTATGTATGTTTCAATGTTTCCTTATTTGTAATATCATTCGAATGTATGGTCTTCTGAGTATTTGAATAAGAGTTATTGATTCAGAATTCATCCATGGTTTGATGCCCTGAGTTAAGATATTCAAGTATTCCCATCTCTATCCTCTAAAGCTACTCTAGGATTAATTTTATATGCCATATTGTAGTGGATTTTTCTCCCTCCGTCTATAACATTGACAAAGGTCTAGGATGTGCTATCCACCTTGCCTTTATCAATCCTAATTAGACAACCATAATCTTGGTAAATTGACATAAACCCTAGATGCTTAAATCCATTTCCCAATGGACTATCTCCCTCGGGCCCAACCAAATCCTACATCTACACAACACAACTGAAGATCTATCCATTGTGTTAAAGTACAGTCAGTTGTTGATTCAGTGATTAGATAGTCAGAGAGAATTATCTCTGGATTGAAGGGTCTAGCCTTCAATCTATAAGTTGGATTGCAAAGGTTACTCTAGAAACTTCTCTCCTTCAACCAAGAGGAAATTTCTAAGTGATAACAGATTGATCAAAAAAGTTATTATTTTTATGCTTTGAATATAGGTCAAGAATAGAGTCATGTTGGCATGGGAAAAATATATATTCTTAGCTTCACAGGATTACTGGACAAATGGCCCCAATTAGACCTTTCTCTGTTGAAATGGAAAGTTCTCTAGTTGTGAAAAAACTACCATAATCTAACCATTATGAAGAAAAATGAGATGCAACTAAAAATGTGTATGTAGAAACAAAATTAGTATAAATCTTAGGTAGGAGATTTAAAACATTGATTGACATGAAACGATGATTAAAAACAAACAGCTAGCAGAATGGTCTTATTTTGTGGATAAATTCATTCTGCGAACATAAGAAATCATAGGCTAGACCTAGTGGCTTAGCCTAGAAACAACCAAGACAAAACTACAATGCTTTACTTAGATATGTTTGAAATATGGGAAGAAAACCTACTTGGAATATAATTCAATCTTCCTCCTTCTCTTTACTTGTTAGCTCCAAGTCCAACTCCAATTTCTATAAGTGGAACCTGAAAATAACCCAAAATAAGAAAAATAACCAAAAAATATCATATACAAACAACTCTAAAAGAATTCAAGGATTCATGTTCTATGTATGCATAAACTAGACATAATTTAAAGGAGAAACAATGCACTTTTGTATTAATAATGACAGGAAAATATTACAACACTAGTAGGCCTTGACTTTGTGAATCTCTGCCATCTATATTGTCCTCCCTTTACCACAATGGTAAGCCTTCAATCACACCTAAAGCACATGGATGGATTATGGACCTCTAGACACAAATGAGTAGAATAAGGGCATAATCAGAGTCTCCAAAAGACAACCCAGACTCTATGGTAGAGGCTACATTTATAAGGTAAATGAGATGGTTTTGGATTTACCATTCTAGGGCTTCGATCCAAATTAAAGGGAGGTAAGTTCTGGGAGATAAGAGATAAGACCTCAATAGTAGGGGTTTTAGATCTAATCCAATAGTAAATAGTTAAAACCTCTCTCGAAGCTTCCAGAGACGGAAACTTCAAAATTAATTTTTATTTTCCCCATTTCCAAGTGTTCATCACACTTTTTTTTAAAGCAACTTGTGTTGGCCAGTGCAGGTTCCATGTGTGCAACCTGTGTTAACACATTTTGACTTAAAGACAAGTGAAATGATCCACAAAATTAGGGTTTTTATCCAATGTAATCCAGGATTCTTGTAACTTCTAAAAATTGAATGCTTTTGGATTTTTAGGGGATGATTGAAAAGTGTAAGTGGATGATGATATATCTAGTTTCAGGGCCATTTTTTTAGATGTGAAAAAATGACCTATAACAAGTCCACCAACTATAACTTGTGCAAATCAAAAGTAACTTTGAAATTGAGAATAGTGTTGCTAAGAGAAAACTCACTTAACATCAATTTGTTGATTTGCTAATAATGGATAATATTTGTAAAACAAAAATTATGATCATGGGAATAGTTTACATATTGAAATATGCATGCCCACAAGATTCACTAAAACCCTGAAAAATGAGAATAGTGTACAAGCAATCACAACTTTGAAAGAGTATAAATTCACAAGATAACATTATTTATTTTTAATATATGAAGATATCTTATAGTGCTAAGAGAACCTTTTGTTTTATTGAAATGGTTTGCTTTATAAAAATTGCATATGACTCTCAGCTCCATCGTTCTATGATTCTTGGCCTTCCTGGATTTTTTTCCTTTTAGATTCTTTGCCATTCTATACTCTAAACTACCTAGGCTTTCTAACTTTACACAAATTTCTCTTTATCCTCTTGTTGATTATGAGAATATTTTTCAAATAAATTTTTCAATATTACACAATTTAATCACTTCATGTCAAACTCTCAACTATAAAACCCCATTTTGGGAGGAAAAATCTATGATATTTTCTTCCTAAGAAAAAAAATGGTTGTATATTCTTTGACCTTTCAAATTGAATCCTAAAACCATAAAATATTCCACAATATTTTACAACATGTAAATAAAAAAATAGTCTATTCATATTTCAAATGTATATAATTCATGAGAAAATTTATTTTCCATAATCATAGCAAGGAAAATACATGGTTACAGTGGCTTGGTTACAATGTTCCTCTTGAGACCACCGGAATGAATATGCAACTCTACCAACTAGGAAATTCTATCTGGATTCCTAGACCAAGGAACCTCCACAGGTTCCCTAGATCCCTGATCCCAATTCCAAACCATGGTCGTAGTGTGTCTAAGATCCCTGTGCCAGCACCCCTCTGGTTTCCAACACCAAAATCCACCTCCCTCTTGTTGAATTTTTTAGCTATGGTTGTTCTTCATAAATAATGTTTTAGCCCTTAAAATATGTTATAATAAAATTAATACATGTTCTTCATGTCGATTTCAAAAGAGGGAAAATTCTATTTTTGAAAAATCAAAATTTATGTCTTCAAAATGTCAAATCAACCCTCTAGGAAAATACTGTTGACTAGCCATAAAGGACACATCTATTTGGCCTCATCCATTCAGTAAAAGTAGGCTATTTTTCCTCCTCCATTGGGTATAAATTTGGAACACATCTTAGGCACATTTTAGATCACTCTTCTTTTGTTTATGTGAAGTTAATTCTTTGTGGAAGACCAAGATCCTGCACAAACTTATTCTCTATGATAGACTGAGTTCATGAGAAGAACTAATATCTAAGGGAGACCAACTTCATGAGAAGACCTAATTTATGAGGTAGAAGACCTAATTTATGACGCAGAAGGCCTAATTCCTGAGACAGAGAGAATAGTATGAATTATGAGTCAGATAGATGACTGAATTGTGAGCATACCAGGCTAAATTGTTTGGATAGGAGATTGACTTGTCCAAAGGGAAGTTGGACCACGTGTGACCAGGATTACGGTACTATTCAATTTTACTTTGTGTGTGACTTGAAGAATTAGATGTATCATTTTTTAACTTAATAATTTATCTAAGGAAAAATGTTATTTGGTTTTCCCCCATGTGGGTTTTCCTAGGGTAAAATGTTTCTCTTGTTTGGTTGTCTATTTATGATCCTACTATCACTTTTGCTTTATTGTTGAATATCTTATGTGTAATTACTTAATGATGAATGTAAATAAGAAATGATTTAAATTAAAAATCATTAGAAGTAATTATTAGCTTGAATACCTATGAAAATTCAACATGGTATCAGAGTGTAGTTTATAGAGCATCCATTAAGGGAATCTCAAAAATTAAGTCTAAACCAAATTGAAAAAACTCTGAAACTGTGAAAGGAAAATCATATGGTGCCAAGAATAATGAATTTTTAATGAAGCAAAGATCTATTGATGGAATCTTTAATGTATATAGGAAGAGGGTTGAATCCCTAAGTTCTAGGTCTCGGTCCATTTATTACAAAATCGAAGGCCTCAAGCCTTGAAGAAGTGGAAATAAACCTCAAATTTTGTGAAATAAGGTCGAGAAGGCCTCAAGGTCTATTGCAATAAGCTGAAAATCCTCAGAAGAAAGAAACAAGGCCAAGTATCTTAGAAAGACACAAATTTGACTGATGTACTACCTAAGACCATTTTATCACGTCAACAAGGAGGCATACTTAGACCATTGAAGCATACATTGTTTTTCCAATGACATCAACTCATCAACAAGGAGAATATTTGTTTATAAAAACATGAACTTGTGATGGAATATGCCCTTTTTTTTGTACTAAACTGATCGTAAATGTACTGGAAATCCAAGCCACTATGACTAAGGTCAAGGAGTCTCACGAAGCAGCCAAAAGAAATTCAAAAATATCTTTGTCTAAGGATAAGCCAACAAAGTCATCTTTTGTGCATGAAGTCTATTTTTAATCCTTGGTCTGATAAAAGATATCGATCATATTGTCTAAAGGAATTTTCACATTACACATTGTTTCAATGAAAACACATTACAACGATGATATGTTCAAAGAGAGGTATGAGCCCTAAGACCAACAAATTTATAAGTCTATGGATTGATGTTAGGATAAAATGTATGTATCATTGCTCAATTTACTTGCAGAAATCTCGTTTGGCTACATTCTTATTAAGTCCAAATATAGAAAATGATCACCAAATAGCTTTATCAATGAATATGTTTGGTTGAAAATACATGTATCAAAGTTGATAAGACTACGATTTTCTCCTTGAAGGACTAGGTTTAGTTAGATCATAGGACTAGATCTGATTTGTTTCCTTTAAGGGAAGTTATGCTAACTATTAAAGGAGTCCCTCCATGACCTACAATTTCAGTGATAAGACTGATATATTATCTTCAATCATTCCCATGAAGCTATACGAAAATATTGTTGGATATGTTGCATGAAATTCATTTCAGATGAAAGCATCATAATTTGGGTTATGACTCAAAGAAAGATAAGGCTAGTACTGAATTTTGAAGTGTGATATAATGAACTTGTGTTCTTTCTTGAATATTTTTTGTTGTGTTCAGAGGCAGGATTTTGAAGCTACAAGCTCTTAAAGAATTAATGTCATTCGTTTTCATGGAGCTTAAACTGTTAAGTAAAGGCCCTAGAATATGCATTACATATGTCGACGATAAGGTATGTCTTATGTTCTATTATTTAGGTAGTCAAAATAAGGTCATTGTCACTAATATATACTCGAAGAAAGCATACCTTGATGGAACAAGTTCGTTGGATATGACAAGCTTACAAGATTGGAGAACGAAGTCCTCTTTAGAAAAATGATTCACTTACAGGACTAGAGGTTTTCTTTTATATCACCACTAATATGATTCCTTGATCATCTCTTGGATTGAAAAATTCAAAATCTATGTTTAGCTTAAAATACATGGTTGGTAGAATATCACTACTAGTAATGTTGAAGCAGCAACTAAGTATGTTATGGGTTTATCATATTTCTCTCTTAATAAATGCATCTCATTGGAAGATCCTTGATCTTGACACATTTTCTTAGTCTAATATCAAGAGGAACATCCTTCATGATTGTTGGATAAGGCATTGGGACTCTATGGAATTTGGACATTTGGATATGGAAAGGAGAATTTGCATGTTACAAAGTCTTTTGGACTTGTAAAAGGTGTAAAATGAGTGTTTGAAAAACAAGGTTCGTAAACCCTGGAATACTAGAAGTCTTGGATGTGAAAATCCTAGGGTTTTTTAATAAGACCCTAGATCTAGACCTAGATTAATGTTTCTGCTATGAGAATAAACCCTAGCTCTTGTAAGGAAGGAATAACATCGTATTGATGATAAGGGTGAGGTTGATAAAGTTACAAGATGAATACAAGAAGGAAAATATTAAGAGCAAGTTGACATTTCCCTACAATCTTCAAAATATAAGTACTTTATATCTCTCTCCCTTGATTATTATTGTTGTTTTTGTTTTACTACTAGTTATCCTCTTCTCGTTGTTTCTTTTGCTGGGTTGTAATTGTTCTTCTATGGCCTCCTAGTGAGGACTATAGGTACATAACGAAGGCTACTAAGGCTCTAGAATCATATGGAAGTGGTGGAAGAACAAAGCAAATATTTTGAAAAGAGGACTCTCCCAATCAAAGATTTTTTTTAGAGATATTGTACTAGATGAGGTATGATCTTAGAGGGAGTAGATTGAGATGAAAATTTGAATTATACCTTGATTGTGACAAAGGGAATTCATTGATGAATTCTAAATGGATCTAAAATATCTATTGTTTAGCAGATGGTAGCATAGAGTGATATTTGAGAATACAAGGTTCTCCCAAAAAGAGGGAGAGGATCATGAAAAGGCATTTTGATAAGAATCTGGATTGAGGGAAAAAATTTGCTAAAAATTCAAAGTGCTCAAAAGTGCTCCAAAATAGAACGACTGGATAGGTCTCGTCGCCAGGAATCCGACACACTTTATTTCACTCAAATCGGATTTTGTATGTGAAAGTTAGAGCCTGTTGTCTGCTTGACCAAATAGGCGAATTTTCAAAAAAAAGGGTCAAACAGGGTCAAAGGTCAAATTTTAGGTTTTTATCTGGCCCAATAGGAAGATGAAATGTGTTAAGATGTGGTTGGTAAAATCTTTAGGATCATTGGTAATTTGTGATTGGTTTGTGGAGAACCAATGGGATGTTTTATCAAAGGTTTGAGCAGAGGCAAGAAGGGCCAGCCCTTACCACTTAACTGTGGCCCATGACCTATGGTAGAGCACTTATTTCTAATGACCCGGAGTTATACTTTAAACATGGGTTATGTAACCCTTAAACCATGTATTAAGCCGCAAGCGCTAATCATATTTTCTTAGATTTGTATTTTGTAAATGAGCTTAGTGTGTTAAGCTACCAGTTAACCCATGTTCAAAATTTAATTAAGCTGTTATTTTTTGGCAGAAAAACTGGCGGAGCCCCCAATTTCGGTGCCACTTCCACATTTGGCGAAGCTAACTGGAGTTCTCTCCAAATTTGGAGGGGTTTCCTAGGCCAGAATTGAATGAGGCATAACTGAAACATTTTTCAACCAATTTTTCTCATAAAGAGTCAATTCTAAGTGATTTCGAGGCTCTGAGAATGATGGTGTAGGTTTCAGAGGCAGAGGAGCACTTCTGTAAGTTTTTTTTTTCACTTTGAAGATTAAAGGAGCCCAGGGCCACCAAGAGGGGAGGACATGTCTAGATCACCTAAGGACCATTTGTAGAGCTTGAAGAATCTATTTTGAGGTTTTTGAGTCTTCTAAATCCAATGGATCAAGTTTCAAAGCCATTGGAGCACTTTAGGTGCATGTAATAAACTAATTTACCATTAATCCAAAGAGAGACAAGCCATTGAATCAGGTCCATGGAGATGTAGCCCAGGAGGGGTGAACTTCGTTATCAGCTATTGTGTAATGTGTTTGATGTGTGTTCTTTATCTGCAATTTACATGTTGTACATGTGTTTTTAACAGCTATTTTACTTAATGAATTTCTCATAAAAGGCACTTAAACTTGACACATAAACACTCATATAAGTGGCTAATTTGAGACGATCCTAAACACATTTATTTAATACTGATGAGGGAGCTAGCACAGAAAAACTAGTTTTCCCATATTCATATCGAGTTGTAGAAATCTATACAAAATACATGTATGTCATATATTCTCCTAATCTAACAATATTATACACAGAATCACTTCTACTTATCTTTGCAGAAATTTAAAACACAATCGCCAATTACAATATCATGAAGAAAGATCAATCACACACAACATAGATAATTTTACCGGGTAAATATTATAGCTAAAAACCCCACTATATTCTATTGTATATTATATCATGGATCATGAAACAATTACATACCAAGCTCTAATCCAAGAGCTCACAGTACATGAACTAATTGTCTCACACTGTCATACAAAAATTGGCAAGTTCCTTAGCCAATTTACTGTCTCCAGACAGCCTGCCTCCACTGTGCAATCCCCGCTGATAGAAATCCCAGAATGAATGAAATCTTGTATGCCTTGACTGTGCAATTCTCATGGGCACATCCAATGTGTGTGTGGTTGCATGTGTGTAACCGGATAATGTCACAACTGATAGTTTACTTCCCTTTCACCTAGAACTCGGCTGGGTCTCCACTAGATCTGACATGCATGCAGTTAATAATAGTAAATATTCAGTTGCATGTGAGACCACTGATTGTGAATTAATTAATAATTAATTAACTTGATCTCTCACTAGTGTATCTTCAGTTACAACTAGCACAACTGAGTTTAACTCACTTAAGTGATTTAAACTACTTTACAACTTGCACAATTGCACTTCCAACTCTGTTACAACTTCGAATCACTCAGTTACAACTAAGTCAACCTGCATGTCCCACCAACCAACCACTTAGCTTGAAATTCCTTTAGCTAACTGATTTTCCACTTCAGTTAACTATTTCCAAGTGCTCATTGAGAATAGAATATAGTTTATTGTCCAACTAATATTAAGGAATAATAATAGCAGACATGCATCTATAAATAGACATGAATTCTATAAATATAATTTTCACATACATCTATAAATAAACATACACCTAAAAATAGCTTGGGCTCCATCCTAGTGTAGGTGCTTCATTTTGACTAGGATCTTCTTGTTGAATCTCAACACTCCCTCTCAACAAGAAAGGGATTATCCTTCACCTAGATCCTGTCTCTATGGTATTCGAATTTTCTCCTCATGAGCACCTTTTTTCAGAATATCTGCATCCTGACCTTTCGTGGGAATGTACTAAAGCAACATGATTCTCCTCTACACACAATCTCTGAGATGATGGTACCAGATATCTATATGCTTAGATCTATCATGAAACACAGGATTAATAGAGAGTTTAATGCAACTTTGATTATCACAATGAATCATTGTCGGATCCATATGAGAACCAGACAAACCAACCAATATCTTTCTCATCCAGATAGCCTCACATGCAGCTTGACTCGCTACCATGTATTCTGCTTCTGCTAAACTGAGTGCCACGGATCTCTGCTTCTTGTTGTACCAAGAAACAATTATAGATTCAATGCTAAAGATCCCCCCTGATGTGCTCTTTCTATCCGATGGACTTCCCGCCCAATATGCATCCATGAAGCCATGCAACTTCACTCCATCTGTCTTTTTGTACCATAAACCATACTTTGATGTGCCCCTCAAGTATCTCAAGACATGCTTACCCGCCTTCCAAAAGAGCTTGTTAGGATTAACCATAGCTTGACTCAGTTGGTTAACCGCATAGCAAATTTATGGTCTCGTGTTCACTCAATACATTAGCGAACCCACTAACTGTCGATAGACAGTAGCATACACTACCTCCCCAGAAGTAGCATCCTCTTTCCTCCATTTTCCTGGAAGATGAGTATCCATGGGTTTGCACCCCTCCATGTGAGACTTACCCAGTGTCTCCCTTGCATACTTTCCTTGAGACACAAAAATTTCACCATCTTGTTACCATATTTCCAATCCAAGGAAATAATGAAGGAGGCCCATATCCTTCATTTTGAACTCCCTTGCAAGATCCTCCTTGCATGAGTGTATCATCTGCTTATCACCAGCCAATATTAATTCATCAACATAAAGAACAATGATTAAAAGTTTACCCTCCACCAAAATTTGGTATAGGTTTGCATCTGCTTCACTTTTGGTGAAGCCTAGTCCGGTGAAATAGTTGTCTATATGAGTGTACCAAGCACGGGGTGCTTGCTTCAGCCCATACATCGCTCTTTTGAGTCGGCCCACATGTAACTCATTGTTGAAGATATCGAAACCTTCAGGATGCTCTATGTACACCTTCCTCAATGATCTCATTTAGAAATGTAGTTTTCACATCCATCTGATGAATGCGCCAGCCCATCTGCGCTGAGTGAGAAAGGATTGTCATTATGGAATAATACCTTGCGACAGGTGAAAAGGTCTCTTCATAATCTATCCCCTCGATCTGTGAGAAGCCCCAGGCCACAAATTTGGCCTTGTATTTCTCCACACTCCCATCAACAGCTTGCTTTACCTCATAGATCCATCTCGAACCTACCACTGATTTATCAACCAGCCTTGGAACAATTACCCAAGCACTATTTTTGACAATGGATTCATACTCCTCCACCATTGCATCTACCCATGTGGGCTCCTGCACTACTTCCTGAAAGGAAGATGGTTTAGTCACAATACATTTTCTCATGAGAGCCATGTATCCAGTAAATCAGTCAAGAGATTGTCTTTGTCTGTGTTGTGAAGGAAGGTCTCCTACATTCTGTGCAGTATCAAGTCTCACCCTATCAGCTTATGTGGTATGCCTTCTTCCATTTCTGATGGATGTCTCTGCGAGAGTGGATTCCTCCACTCCATGAACCTCCTCATGTGGCTTATATACATCTTGAGACTCCTCTTTGGGAACCAGCAGTTCCTCCTCTGCATGCAAGTCCATCTCCCTCTCAAGCCACAACCGCATGGCTTTCCCCTCATCAAATTTTATATCCCGTCGCACAACAGTCATTCTGTCGTTTGGCAAATACACACGATAATTATGGGGTGTTTCTGTGTACCCCACAAAAATCCCAACTTCAGCAGTCAGCTCCAGCTTCTTCCTGGCGTCCTTGGTCACATGCACATAAACAGATGAGCCAAAAATCTTAAAGTGTGAAACATCTGGTTTCTTACCAGTGAAAGCTTCTTTAGGTGTACCCATGCCAAGTACTATATGAAGACAACGGTTTTGTACATAAACCACAGTGTTGCATGCTTCCGCCCACAAATGCATTGGTAGGCCTTGATCATGCAACATTGCTCTTGCTGCACCCACAACCGTTCTGTTATTCCACTCCGCGACCCAATTTTGTTGTGGTTTATGAGGCACTATGAGTTCTCTTCGAATTCCTTCCTTTCTGCAGAAGTTCTTGAATTCATTAGAGATGTATTCTCCACCATTATTGCTCCTAAGAGCCTTCACTTGCTTCCCCCACTCTTTCTCCACCAATGCCTTAAACTCACAAAACTTTGAGAATTTTTTATCTTTCTTTTGTTTGAAGAAGATCCAGCATTTACGAGAAAATTCATCAACAAAGATTACGTAGTACTTATGTTTTGTTTTTGAAGCAACCAAGAACAGTCCACACACGTCTGTGTGAAATATCTCAAGGATCCCTGAGGCACGATTCTCCTTCTCATGAAATGTGGACTTTACATACTTCCCCATGGTTCAACCCTTGCACTGATCTAATTGAGCAAGTGCTCCCATTGGAAGTCCAGTAGATATTTGTTGCATGACTTTCAAGGCTCCATGATGAAGATGGCCCAATCATCTGTGCCATAATTCGCCCTCATCCCGGCTCACCACGTTTTATGCCTTTCCCATCATGGTAGCGCAGCCATCTACCTCCATCTTGTATAGATTCTTAACTTGAATCCCTATCCACTTGGCTTGAACCATTTTTTTGTGTCGCAGAAAATCTTTTCCATCGCTAAAAACAACGTCATAGCCTTTGTCATCCAACATTGCGATTGAGACCAAATTTTTCTTCAGACCTGGAACATGCATAACATATTTCAATTGAAATGGTTTACCCGAATCCCTTTGAAAGGTAATGGTACCAATCCTGATAGCATTGTACCGTCCATCGTCGCCCATCTCTATATGCATTTGGAGATATTTCTCCTCCAAGTCACTGAAAAGTTCCTTATCTCTCGTCATGTGAAAGGAAGCACCACTATCCAAATACCACACCGATCCTAATACACTTGACACCATGCATGCAATTAAGGAGAAGTCAAGCTCAAATTGCGAGGAAAGGGCCTCACCAGCTTCAACAGCCTTTTTGTTCTTCTTCTTTTGTGGACATTTAGTAGCAAGATACCCATTTTCGTGACAGTGAAAGCACTTCACCTTGGACATATCTAGCTTCTTGCCTTTAGACTCGGATTTAGAATGGAATTTCTTCCCCTTCCCCTTCTTCCCCTTGGCAGCCAAAGCACAATCCTCTTCATCATCATGCTTTGATGAAGATCCATCTCTGGTGTTCCGTCTGAACTCCTCCTGCACTAGATCCGACCACAGTCATTCCCAATCCAGAAATTTTTCTCATCTCTTGACAGAGTCTTCATAACTGTGCCAACTCTTAGGAAGTCCCAAGAGAGCCAAGCTCACCAAATCATCTTCAGCAACAGTTATTCCCACACTCCCCAATTCATCCTGACATTGGAAAAACTTCGTGAGATACTTTGGAATGGTGTCGCCCTTTTCCATCTTGATCTTTTTGAGTCTATCTTTGAGTGCCAATTTCCTATGGTCGTTGCTGCTTTGGAATAGATCCGTCAAAGCCTTCCACATAGAATATGGTGTGGCTTTCCCATGGAGGCTTGAGACAATGTGGTCTCATACTCCCTCCAACAGGATCCTCCATGCCTTTGCCACTTTCTTTTGCCATGCATCAAGATTGGCAGCATCTGACGAAGCAGGCTTAGGAACATCATTGTCAATGAATTCCTTCAAGACATTTTCTTCGAGTACTGTCTCCATCTTTTCCTTCCAAGAAAAGTAGTTTGAGCTGCCCACGAGTGCATACTCTAACCTCAAGCCATTGAAAGCCATTTTGATCTTGAATTAGTTGTAGAACCAAGAAAATATTTTTGCAAATTCGAATTCTTTCCACCAACAAACTCAACTCCTGCTTCACTACTACAATTTCCTGTGCTCCGATACCATGTATACATTTATACAAAATACATGTATGTCCTAGATTCTCCTAATCTAACAATATTCTACTGTTAAATATAGAATCTCTTCTACTTATCTTTTCGAAAATTTAGAACAAAATCACCAATTACAATATCATGAAGAAAGATCAATCACACACAACACAGACAATCTTACCAAGGAAATATTATAGCTAAAAACCCCACTATATTCTATTGTATATTATATCATGGATCATGAAACAATTACATACAAAGCTCTAATCCAAGAGCTCTCAGTACATGAGCTAATTGTCTCACACTGTCATACAAAAATTGGCAAGTTCCTTAGAAAATTTACTGTCTCCAGACAGCCTGCCTCCACTGTGCAATCCCTGCTAATAGAAATCCATGAATGAATGAAATATTGCCTGCCTTGACTGTGCACTCCTCATGGGCACATCCAATGTGTGTGTGGTTGCATGTGTGCAACTGGATAATCTCACAACTGATAGTTTACTTCCCTTTCACCTAGAACTCAACTGGGTTTCCACTAGATCTTACATGCATGCAGTTAATAATAGTAAATCTTTAGTTGCATGTGAGACCACTAATTGTGAATTAATTAATAAATAATTCACTTTATCTCTCACTAGTGTATCTTCAGTTACAACTAGCACAACTGATTTTAACTCACTTAACTGAGTTAAACTACTTTACAACTTGCACAACTGCACTTCCAACTCTGTTACAACTTCGAATCACTCAGTTACAACTAAGTCAACCTGCATGTCCCACCAACCAACCACTTAACTCGAAATTCATTTAGCTAACTGATTTTCCACTTCAGTTAACTATTTCCAAGTGCTCATTGAGAATATATGATCTGAAAGGAGTGTCTTAGTTTGATGTGCTAAGTGTCCTTTTAGTATTAAAAAACATGTACAATTTGTCTCCATTTTTTTTCTTAACGAATGAGTGTTTTAACCATGAAAAAAAGATGAATTTGTGAACTTTAAGAATTAAAATAAGCCTAAAAAACACTAAACAACATTTTATAACAGAGAAATACAATCACACATAAGTTTTACACAGTAGGCATGATGAAGCAATTCACCCCTCCTGGGCTACATCTATTGGTCCAGCTCCCAATGGCATGTCCCTCTTTGTCATTATGCTCAAAATTATAAATTACATGTGTTTACAGGCCTCTAATGGCTTTTTTCTTTGCAATAGTGGCTCCAAAATGCTCAAATTAGTCTAGGTAGACTCTTGTTTCACCCAAATTGTCGAAAATTCACCTCCCAATGCATTTTTCCCAATGTCAGCTAGAAAAGCTCCACTAAAAGTGGAGACTAGCACTTAGTTGTCACTAAAAATAGTGAAAAGCCCTAAATTTAGGGGGCACTCCAATTCCACCGGAAGACTATTAACATTGGCATTAAATAGTTTGGGCGGGATGGTCACATGCGGACCCCCCTGCCGTTATCTTCGCGGTCTAACGGTTTGAACTCCGCAATCGTGGTGGAACTCGGAGTTACAGTTCCGAAAACTATTTACATTAAACGTCGTATTAAATCCGCCATGTGATAGGTGTTGATCGAAGCTGCCGACATCAGATTTAACGTTAATCCAACCGTCGCCTTAACCTTAACTCCTTGCATGTGAATGCAGCAATACTGTCGAAGGTTACAGTTTATACAACCGTCACCTTGTAGTTAATGTCACCGCATGACATGTGAACGGATATCGCCGCTGGTTAAGGTTTAAGCCGCCGGTTTTGAAGTTTAATGTTGCAGGTTCTATATATATCATGTGAATGCTCCTTGGGGCCGTGAGCAGGTTGGGACTCTGGCAGTCTGCCCCCTCCCCCCAAACCATAAACTCATTACAACATAAATGAATGTCAACGACTATATGGGTAAGGAACAATGTATAGGAGAGACGGTAGAAGGTTGGGCATGCAAACCAGAGGTCACAGGGTCGACCCCCCCACCCCCACCCCCCCAACGCCACTAAAATTTTACTATAACCTCTTGGGGACATGTGGCAGCCTCCGGGCTTGCCACGTGTCGCTCATCCAACGGCCCATTTCAAAACATCTATAGTCAGAAAACAATTCCGTACCACAAAAATCAACGGCCCAGATTAAGCCACGTGGTGTGATTAGATTGGCTATAAGAAAAGGGATATTCCCCAGAATATGCCACCTGATGACAGTACCTGCATGATGACTGGGCATCCCAGTCACAAAATTTTAGTTTTTTGGGAAAACGAACAGAACGCGATATCTTGCTCATACGACATCAATTTTTCGAACCGTTCGCAGTGCTGGAATTGCAACGACGAGACCTTTCTGGTCGCTCAGGTTTGGTACAATTTCCAGCACTTTCACTTTTGAGCATAACACATGATCTCCTAATCACACCTCCCCACTGGGAATATTTTGGACCCCAAAATCTCTCTGGATTACTGAACATGAAGATGAGGAGACTTTGTCCCCACTCTTCCAATCTTTATCCACTGAAATTTCCCTAATTTCATTAATTGGAGATTTTCGTGAAAAGACAAAATTTTCCTTGATTTCGTCGACCATCCATTGCTGTCTTTGACACTATCATGCATCACATTTTCTAAACTTGCAAAACAAACCTAACTTTGCAGTAAACATCTTGTTTTTACATTGGTCTATAATCAAATTAAACTTGGAATTGTTCTCACCTTGCACTCTGTCCTTATGCCGATTTTTTTGTTGCTTTTGTATTGTACTTGTGTCGACTCTGGACCAAGTTTCTTCGCCATTGTACCATGCCTTTCGGAAACCAGCAATGAACATTTCTGAATCATGTGCCTTCTTTACCAAGTTTTTGTGTCCTCTCTTTAACCTTTGCAACTTCTTGCACTGACACCTTGTTTTCAGCATTGTTCAACACCAATGTTGACTGTTGCAACTGCTTGTCATCTTCTTTCAAAGACAACCTGCATTCAAACTGAAACAACTCATTAATTTCATCAGAATTATTTGAAAATGATTATGTAAAACATCTCTTTGTTTAATCATCATCAATGTCAAGCTTTTTCTTGCATTGACTAGCCTTTTCATTTACCCTTCATTAACTAAAGAAGTGTCTAGTTTCTTGCGATCAGCTCTCACCATATACTCCTTGCCATATTTGAATAAATGGTATTTTTTCTCATGGCAATGGAATAATACTTTTCTGTCATACAAGTAAGGACTGCCCCACCATACCTATTATATCAAGCAGAACAATATCTAATTCAATTATGTCAATGAAATGTGCAGTTATTGCAAAGCGTAACATGCACTTCTTTAAAACCTGTAAATTTGCATCCTTACAAATCCAACCAAGTAGATATGGTTTCAGATGTGGAATGGTCTCAAGATTAAGTTTCTTGACCAAGTCTTCAGAGATTAAATTTTCTTGTGACCCACTTTCAAACAATGTGTCAACCTTGGTATGTTTGGAAATGACCCTCACATGAAACAGTTCAATTCTCTCTTCTTCATTTGGAGCTTGTATGTGACAGTTAGATATACTAGAACTAGGTTTAGTTTCAATCTCTTTCCCCTTCATGTTCTTTAGTCCCATAGATATTATTTTTGTTTCATCTCTTGAATCTGACCCTAATTCTTGTTCAACTACTGCAACATTTTTTCCTTTCTCCTTGGCTTTCTCTTTTGACTTCAAACTTTCTGGTTTCAACTCTGGCTGAATTTTCCAACAATGGTCTTCATCATGGCTAGTTTTATAACAGTGTTTGCAAAAGAATTTTCTCTTCTCTTTTCTGTAGAAATTATATGCACTACGCATGCATATGTCCAAGATTCTCCTGATCACACACTATTTTAACTCCATGCACAATACAGAATCTATTCCACCATTGATCATCACATGCGGAAATTAAATCAATTGCAATGCACACATGAAACCATAAAAAATTCATACACATTAACACAGTGTTTTAACGGGAAAGCCTGAAGCTGAAAACCCAAACTATCTGTATATAATATATGTCATAAATATCATGTAACAATCCTCATACAAAGCTTATCACAAGCTCTCAGTACAATCCAATTGCTACACACTGATCAGGCCCGATCTTGCAAATCCATGCACCGATCTTTGCCAGCCTTTAGCATGCCTCTACTGCGCAATCCCTGCTGAAGAATGGCTCTGGATGAACTCGAATTTCTCCAGCCTTTCTCACGCAATCCTTAAAGGAATCTCCACTAAATTTGTGATGCAAACAATGCAACACTATAGTCACAACTGATAGTCACACTTGCTCTTTCACCTACCTCTCCACTGGTCTCCACTGAACTGTCCATGCACTGTAGTTAACTGATGTATTATTCAGTTGATTAATGAGTTATTATTTAGTGAATTAATTAATAATTAATTCACACCACTCTCACTAGTGTATCAATCAGTTAGACTAGATACAACTAGCTCAACTGTGTCTAACTGATTTAAACTGAACACAACTCCACCAACTACTTCTACAACTCCACCAAACTCTGTCACATGAGTTCTAACTGAAGTCCTCCATGAAATAGCTCCACTAAACCCTCAGGAATAGTGTAATTCCTTCTGTCAGCTCCTGTGCCACATCTGTGCACTTAACTAAAGTGCTCCAAGAGAATAAGATAATGTTTAGAGTCCAAATATTATTAAGAGCTAATAATATTCGACATATCTATTTTTAGACTGGCAATCTAAAAATAGAAGTCCATCTATTTTTCCAACTTGACCAACCATTCACAAATAGCATCATGCAACTCATAGAATATGATCGACATGTCTAAAAATAGACATAGTCTAAAAATAGACTTTGCGACAAAAATCACCTGTGTGGGCCCCACCTAGTTTAGGTGATCATTTTCCAACTAGGATCAGGAATGATGTTTCAGGATGCCTCCTTCACTATTTCTTGTTGCAATCTTCAACATTTTCTGATATTTGCATTTCTCTTTTTCTTCCATTTTCCTTTAAACTCATTTTCCTCATTCTCATCTATGTTTTGTTTTCCCCTTTCCTCTAAGTGTGTGGCTTGTACACAAACTTCATCTAGGCTTGTAGGGTTAAACATGAGGATAGTATGTCTTAGGTAGGTATGTAAGCCTCCTATATACTTGAGCAAAGTGTCTTGGCTCTACAAATATACTCCTAATAAGAGAGCTCTTCTCCTAAATTCTTGAGTATAAACTTGTACATTTTGTCCTTTCAATTGTTTAAAAATTTTCCAGTCCATTATGGCTTTCTGCATGTGAACTAATGGATAAAAATGTTGTTTTATTGCAGTAATGAAATCATTCCATGATAAAATAATCTTACCATGCTTCTTTATCTCCTCCTTTGTCTTGGCTTCCCACCAAACAAGTGATGCATTGTTATGAAACCAACTCCAAAAATAGAAGAAAAGAGAGATCAACGCCTTAGAAATAACCACTTCGAGGGGGCAACCTCCAATGCATTAAATAACTGAACAATTCTTAGATGATTCAAATGACCAAAACCTCCTTTCTATATATAGGAGTCCATGGGGCCACAATGTAATCCAAGCCGACCTAACAATAATAATGTAAGGGCACAATAATAACAATATGGGGGTTACAAAGTACAATAATAAAAATAATGGGGTTACACTAACAACAATAAGGGACTATACTAGTAATATAGGGACCTAACATGCCCCTCTCCTTCAAAAAAGTGTTGTCCTCAATGGTTGAGTAGCTCTGGGTGCTTCTGTATAAAATTCTCATCTTCCCATGTAGAATCTTCAGTGGGTAAATTCTTCCGCTGGATGAGATACTCTAAAATTGATCGATTCCGTAGCTATTGAGTTCTGGTTTCCATGACTACTTCAGGTTCCAATATGATTTTTCCTTCCTCATCAAGTTCTCGAAATATTGTTTGAACTGGAAGATTTTCACCTATAACCTTCTTTAAGCATGAAACATGGAAAATTGGATGCACTCGCGAATAAGCAAGAAGCTCCAATTTGTATGCCATAGTACCAATCTTTTGCAACACCTCGTAAGGACCAGGTAGCATTTGGGCAATAATTTATTATCCTTCTTGGCTTTCAAGGGACATTTGTTTGTATGGTTGTAGCCATAAAAATACCCACCCACATCAAAACTTCTCTCAAGCACATATTGATCTTCCCGTTGTTTCATTCGATTTTGTGCCAAATTTAGGTTATCCTTTAAGAGTTGGAGAACTTCTTGTTGATGCTCGATGTGATCCTCCACTTATTGAACCCTAGAATTTTCCCTTAAATAAGATGTGATGGATGGTGTATGATATCCATCAAGTGCCATAAATGGGGTCATTTTTGCTACAGTATGGAAGGAAGTGTTATACCACCATTCAGCGAGAGGTAACCAATTGACCCATTGTGCTTGCTTATCAGATACAAAACAATGAAGATATCCTTCCAAAAATTTATTCACTATCTCTGTTTGACCATCGAATTGAGGATGATAAGATGAGCTATGAGCTAGTTGAGTACCTAAACAAGAAAATAATTTCTGTCTAAAATTTCTTGTAAAAATGGGATCTCTATCACTTACAATAATCTTGTTTCATGATTTTGGAATTGTTTCATAAATGCAAGATAACCGTACTTGCTTTTAAATGGATGAGATAATGCACAAAAGTGTGCATACTTTGTAAGCCTCATCAACTACCACCATGATGACACTCTTTCCTTCGTACTTAGGTAAACCTGTGATAAAATCCATTGAAATCTCCTCCCAACGTTGACTTGGAATGGATAAAGGTTGTAGAAGACCTGGGGTCTTAATTGTCTCAACTTTATTTTGAATATCCGATTTAAGGACATCCCAAAAAAATTCTTTCTTCACCCTGTGGTAAGTTTTTAAAAATCCTGAGTGTCCTCCAAAAGGAGAAGTGTGAAATTCCAAAAGAATCTTTTGTTTTAGTTGGGAATTCTTGCAAATATATAAGTGATCTTTGTACCATAAGGGATTATTTTTCCAACTAAATGTATCAGATGTACTAGGATATTGTTGTAAATTTTGAATGAGTGTCCACACTTCTTCGTCCTTCTTCCATTCATCCCTTGCTTCGGTTATCCAATCTGGATGGATAATAGAAATGGCACAAAGCAATGCTTCCACCTCTTCATCCTTTCTTGAGAGTGCATCTCAAAAAACATTTAGCTTCCCTTTTTTGTATATGATTTCAAAGTCATAACCCAACATCTTTGTGACGCATTTTTTCTTCTCTTCTGAAGATAGTCTTTCTTCCAAAAAGTGTTTAAGACTATCATGATCAGTTTTTACCTTAAATTTTCTTCCCATTAGGTAAGGTCTCCATTTCTTTAGTGCATGTAGTATTGCCAAGATTTCCTTCTCATAAATAGCCTTTTGTAAATACTTTCATTTGATTGGACGACTTTCAAAGCAATGAGTCTTCCTTCTTGCATTAAAACAGCACCAATTCCATTTCCTGAGGCATCACATTCCACAATAAAGGTTTTTGTGAAGTCTGGCATAGGTAATACTGGTGCTAGGCACATTGCCTCTTTAAGATGTTCAAAGGCCTTAGTTTCTTTATAATTCCATGAAACTGCATCCTTCTTCAATAATGTTGTTAGAGGTGTTGCTATTCTCCCATAATTCTTAACAAACTTGTGGTAATACCCTGTTAACCCTAGAAATCCGTGAAACTACTTTATGGTTGTGGGGAATTTCCATTCCTTAATGGCTTTAATTTTTTTATGGTCTACTTTAACACCCTCATGAGATACGATATGACCCAGATATTCCACCTCTTATACTCCAAAGAAAAATTTCGATGTTTTTGCATATAATTGTTTCTCCTCCAATAGTTTGAGCACCCTATCAACATGTTGAACATGATCCTTCCAAGACCTGTTGTAGATTATTATATCATCAAAAAATACTAGCACAAATTTTCTAAGGAAGGGTTTGAAAATGGAATTCATCAACCCTTGAAATTTAGAAGGTGCATTGGTGAGGCCAAAACGCATGACCAAAAATTCATAATGACCCTCATGAGTTCGAAATGTCGTTTTCGGAATATCTTCAGTCTTCATTCTAATTTGATGATATCTTGAACGAAGATCCAACTTAGTAAAATAAATTTCTCCATGTAATTCATCCAATAATTCATCAATCACAGGAATGGGAAATTTATCTTTAAGAGTGAGCTTATTGAGCTCCCTATAATCCGAACACATGCGCCATGATCCATCCTTCTTATGCACCAATACTATTGGAGTAGAGAAAGAACTTTGACTAGGTTGAATTATACCATCCTCTAACATTTCTGCAATCATACGTTCAATTTCGCTCTTTTGGACATAAGGATATATGTAAGGCTTGATGTTTGGAGGAACACTTCCTGGAATCAAATGAATTGCATGATCATAATCACGAATAGGTGGGATTCCTTTGGGAGTTTCAAAAACCTTGGAATGATTGTCCAAGTCATTTCGGAGATCTGGAGAAATAGATGATTTTGATGTTGGAACTTCTAGTGATCATAATTGTGCAATTACGCCTCGTTGTTCTTTCTTCAGAATATTTTTCATGACATTAGAGCTTATTAGCTTTCTCGGCTTCCCTGCGATACCTCGTAATTCGATTTCCTTTCCTTCCGAAAAAAAAAAAATCAAGAAAAGTTCTTGAAAATTAAAAGATATCGTCCCCAAAGATTGTAACCATTATACTCCTAGTACACCATTAGCACCTCTAATTGGAATGGAAAGCATTGGACTATTCAATACATATTTCCCCATGGCTAGATTGATATTATGGCATTTTCCAGAGCAATTTATAGTTCCGCCATTTGCAACCATCACTTGACATTCTGGTGTTGGGTATAGGAAATAATTCAATTCCTTAGCTACCTTACAATGAATAAAATTATGGGTACTACCCGAATCAATCAACACTATTACCTTTTTTTTCTTGATATGTCCTTCTATCTTGAGAGTTTGAGGAGTGGTAATTCCTGCCAATGCATTACATGATATGGTCGGACTCATTTCTTATTCTTCTAGGGTTGGTTCCTGGTGTATATCCTCTTCTTTTGAAGTTTCTTGTTCATTTTCTTCTTCCTCTTCACAATATATGTAAAATAATTTTTTCTCAGCACACTTATGACCTTTAGTGTATTTGCTATCACAACTGTAGCAAATCCCTTTTACTCTATTTTCTTCCAATTGTTGTGGTGTCAACCTTGTAGGTTGTGGAAGTCTAGTAGCAGCAACACTTCCATCTTTATATATGTGAGTGGTAGGCTTCCTTGTCGCCATAATTTTACATTCAATTTTTCTTGCTAACCTGAATGCCTTCTCCAATGAATCAGGTTCCCAAACGCGAACTTCATGTTGGATGTTATCCTTTAAAGTCCCTTTGAATACATCAATCCTATGTTCCTCTGGAATATCTATTACCCTTATATTCAATTTTTGTAAGTCCTCAATGTGCTCCCCCACTGAACCCTTTTGTTTGAGATTTATCAATTGGCTAAAGAAGGTGTTGCTCTTTGTATCCTCATAATGTGTTATCATTTCCTCCGTAAAAATTAACCAAGTGACAATTTTTTTACGAGAGAAAATCCATCGACACCATACAAATGTATTTTATTCTAAATTTAAAGTTGCAATGCGTACCTTTTGTGTGTTTTGCACACTATTGAGATCAAAATATTGCTCCATTTGTAGTATCCATGTTACAGGATCCTTTCCATCAAACTTCCTCATATCCATTTTTGGAATATGGTGGTTCTTCCATCCAAAATTAGAGTTTATGAAATCATGATTAACATTTATTTTGTTCTCATCATGAGTTTCCTCTATTATCTTTTCGCCATTAGGAAACATTTCTTCTATCAACTTTGTCAAACCTTCCATGTCTGCTTTTAGATCATTCTTCATGTTTTCCATGTTGTCTTTCATTTTTTCATCGATCTTAACTTCCATGTCATCCATCTTAGCTTCCATGCCATCCATCTTAGCTTCCACGTCTTTCTTCAAACCATCCATATTATTCTTCAAACCATCCATCTTTGCTTCCACACCTTTCTTCAAAACTTCCATTTCATTTTTTGTTGCTCTTTGCGAGAGCGAAATTGGTGCACTTGCTCTTGTAATTTTGATAGATTGTGTTGCAATTCTTCATCTTCATGAGTCATAGTAGAGTACTCTGAGGGCTTAATGGGTGTTGAATTCTTTTTAGGAGTCATTTTAGAACCCAATATTGATATCTATGCTCAATAGGCCTTTGGAATCACTTAAAACTGATTTTTCAAACAAGACTTATGCAATTTGAAAAAAAAAATACACCCCTTTTTCTTGATTTTGAGGAGCTCGATATTGAAACTGAATTATCTTTGTGATTTAGGATCTTCAATATCTGAAATTCGGCCCTGAAGTAGCCCTCTAAATCTGCTTTCAAATTCCATAGGTCTGACCTGATTTTGATTCTTGAAGGCAAAGTTATGCACAATCTCCTACGATGACATAATTATGGATTAGTTCAGTAGAGCGAACTTGTACGACCTGGCACGTGTCATTGTTTCCTCTTTCAGCTCTGAACTTGATACAAAAGAAACTAAAGTCCATTTACTTGCATCCACTCTTTACATAATTCCAATCCAATGCTCACAAAGAGAGTTATGACGATTTTCCCACAATCACCTCTTTAAGATTAAATTTGGGAGCCTAAAAAATCCCTAACTTCCATAGACCCTTTCTCTGAAGCTATTGCGAATCAAGCTCTGAAATTTTTCCACAACGTTCCTCAGGATTATGGCTTTGCTCTGTGAAAATTTTAGCTTCTGAAACCTCGTAAAAAAAAAATTATAGCGAACATTCCATGATGACTTGTTTAGGTTAAATTCAGGAGCCTGCAAAAATCCATAACTTTCACAGATCATATCTTCGAAAATATTGCAAACCAAGATCTGAAATGTTTCCACGACCTTCCTCATGATTTTTGCTTCACTCTGTAAAAAAATTAGCTTCTGAAAATTTGTAGAAAAAAATTTATAGCAAAAATGCCACGATGACCTGTTTGGAGCAGCGAAACCTTAGAATCCAAAGCTCTGATACCAAATGTTATGAAACCAGCTCCAAAAATAGAAGAAAAGAGAGATAAACGCCTTATAAATATCCACTTCGAGGGGGAAACCTCCAATACATTACATAAATGAACCATTCTTGGATGATTCAAATGACCAAAACCTCCTTTCTATATATAGGAGTCCATGGGGCCACAATATAATCCAAGTCGACCTAACAATAATAATGTAAGGGCACAATAACAAAAATATGGGGATTACAGGGGTACAAAAATAACAATAAGGGGGTACACTAGCAACAATAAGGGACTATACTAGTAATATAGGGACATAACATGCACCTTCCATTCTCAATGAAGCTAGTTGGATTTTGGTATCATCGTCATGAAAGTTTTGGATTCTCAAATAGACCTCCAATTGTCTATTCCAATTATCTAGCTTTTCTGCATTAACTTCACCATTAAACATTGGCAATTCAAACTTAACATCAAGTTTTAGAAAATGACTTTTACCTGTATTCTTTGACTTGTATGGCTGATGTACTGAAGATGAAGTAGAGGACGATGAGGATGAAGATGAGGGTGATGATGGTGACTTTCCACTATCTCCATTTCCTCCATTTCCCTTCTTTGATTTATCTTCATCATTGTGGCCTCCTGATGATCCTTGTCCTTCCTTGTGAAGTTTGGGCCTTTCTTCTTCTAGTTTCTCATTCCTTTCTTGATAAAGGACTCTAACCATCTCAGTCAATTCAAGAAATTATTTTTTGTACACTCTTTCTTCCTCTTTGGGATCCATCTCTTCATGGAATTCTCCTTCTCCTGGAGGCATTATTATTGCTTCTTCTGCTTCTTTTGGAGGTGAGATAGGTGGTGGATAATGTGGAAATATTTCCCTCCTTTTTTGTGGCTCACTTTGAGAACCTCTTTCTTCCACCAATTTGTCTTATCCTCTCTTAAGCTTGAGCCTAGTAAGCATGAAAACCCTTGCAAGAAGTTAAACAATCTTTGCACACAAAAACACCAGAGATTAAACTCTAGCTCTTATACCAACCTGATTTTAAAGGAGTGTATTAGTTTGATGTGCTAAGTGTCCTTTCAGTATTAAAAACATGTACAATTTGTCTCCATTTTTTTTCTTAAGGAATGAGTGTTTTAACCATGAAACATAAATGAATTTGTGAACTTTAAACATGAAAATAAGCCTAAAAAACACTGGACAACAGTGTATAATAGAGAAATAAAATCACACATAAGTTTTACACGGTAGGCATGATGAAGCAGTTCACCCCTCCTAGGCTACATCTACTGGTCCAGCTCCCAATGGCATGTCCCTCTTTTTCATTATGCTCAAAATTGTAAATTACATGTGTTTACAGGACTCTATTGGTCTTTCTCTCTACACCATTGGCTCCAGAATCCTCAAATTAGTCTAGGTAGACTCTTATTTTACCCAAATTGGTCAAAAATTGACCTCCCAATGCATTTTTCCCAATGTCAGCTAGAAAAGCTCCACTAAAAGTGAAGACTGACACTTAACTATCACTAAAAATAGTGAAACCCTAAATTTAGGGTGCACTCCAATGCCGCTGGAAGACCGTTAACATTGGCATTAAATATTTTGGGCGGGGTGGTCACATGTCGACCCCCTGCCATGATCTTTGCAATCTAACGGTTTGAACTCCGCAATGGTGGTGGAACTCGAAGTTACAGTTCCGAAAAATATTTGCATTAGTCGTCGTATTAAATTCGCCATGTGATAGGTGCTGGTTGGAGCCGCCAGCATTGGAGTTAACTTTAATCCAACCGTCACCTTAACCTTAACTCCTCGCATGTGAACGCGGCAATACCACCGAAGGTTACAGTTTATACAATCGTCACCTTGCAGTTAATGTCACCGCGTGACATGTGAACAGATATCACCTTCGGTTAAGGTTTAAGTCATCAGCTCCGAAGTTTAATGCTAAGGGTTATATATATATCATGTGAACGCTCCTTGGGGCCGCCAGTAGGTTAGGACCGCTGGTGGTCCCCCACCCCCCCCCCTCCCAAAACCATAAACTAATTACAACATAAATGAATGCCAACGACTATATGGGTAAGGAAAAATGTATGGGAGAGACGGTAGAAGGTTGGGCATGCAGACCGGAGGTCCTGGGGTCAACCCCACCCCCCCCACTCGACGCCACTAAAATTTTACTAGAACCTCTTGGGGACTCGTGGCAGCCTCCGGGCTTGCCACATGTCATTCATCCAATAGCCCGTTTCAAAACATCTATGGTCAGAAAAAAAATTTCGTACCACAAAAATCAACGGCCCAAATTAAGCCATGTGGAAAATTTGAATGGATATAAGAAAAGGGAATATTCCCCTGAATATGCCACCTGATGACTGTACTTGCATGCTGACTAGGAATCCCAGTCACAAAATTTTAGTTGTTTGGGAAAACGAACAGAATGCGATATCTTCCTCATATGACATCATTTTTTCGAACCATTCACAGCACCAGAATCTCAACGATGAAACCTTTCTAGTCGCTGAGGTTCGGTACAGTTTCGAGCACTTTCATTTTTTAGCATAACACATGATATCCTGATCAATAGATTATAGTTTATTGTCCAAATAATATTAAGGGATAATAATAGCAGACATGCATCTATAAATAGATATGCATTCTATAAATAGAATTTTCACATACATCTATAAATAGAGATACACCTAAAAATAGCCTGAGGCTCCATTCTAGTGTAGGTGCTTCATTTTCACTAGGATATTCTTGTTGAATCTCAAGACAAGTTGGTATCATAGCACAGTTTAGCTCATTTCAGCCAAGGTTAGCTAGAATAATTAGCTATTGGTTTTTTATTTGTGCCAGGATAATTTAAATGTGTGCAAGTTTATGTGTGTGAAGAGAAGGTCAAGATTGAGGACTTAGCTCTCAAATCACAACAAAGAAGCATTTTATGCATTACAAGTGTGATGGAAGCTTCATCAAGCATTGTTTCTAATCTATCTTCCTTAGAAAGACCATTTGATAAAGAGATGTTTCAGTAGCTCTACATCATGAGAGATATGGTGCAAGATTTGGTTGAAGATAGGAAGGAGAACACTATACTTCAAGAGTAGTTGATTTCCATGAAGGAGGAGAAGCAATAACTTCTTGAAAATATGCATGAGATGGAGACTCAGCTCCACATTGCAAATGAAACCCTAGCCAAGTATGTGCATGAAAATGAGGTATGAAAATCAATTTTATCTTCAATTTCATCTCAAAATGAATATGTAGGTGCTTTTTAAATACACACTAGAGAAATAGGGTCCAAATTATTAATTAAAATGGGCTATGAAGGTAAAGGATTGGGAAAACATGCACAATGCATAGTTGAGCCAATTGTTGTTGAGGAAAGGCCTAGGGTCTTGGTTATGGACAACGTGATCGAGGATGACCCAAAGCCAAGGAGGCACATGAAGGTGTTCCAAGAAGGATTTTCATAACATTTTCATTACCTCAAGCTTGCAAAGTTTGTGTTCATGAGGAATACAAAAGTTTTACACCCACTTTGCAAGAAGTTTCTCATAAGCATACAGCTAATGGAAATGGAAAAAAAGAGGATGTTGAAATCTCTAAATTCATTGAAGCCATTGTTGGTATTCCAAAGAGAGCCACTACCTCATCAAATTCGCCTCCTTAGGAAGGTGACAAAGGTGAATGTGCAAGCTATAAATCTGTCTTTAATCAAGATGCTTTTGATTATGATAAACATGGAAAATTCTCACATAAGATTTGGAGAAAGTTTAAATGTTCCTTTTGTGGTTTGAATAACCATGTTATTTCGAGGTGTTGGAAGAATTTTTCCATGCACAGGAAACTTTCTAAACAAAGGAGGCAGAAATCCAAAGTTCCATTGGACAAAGCAAACTATGTTGAAAGGAAGATGCAATTGCTTTTCACTCATTTTCATAAGCAAGTTTATCTTGTAGACAAGTGTTGGACTTTGCATCCAACAAGTCATCCATGAAATTTGAAGAAGGTGGAAAGAGATCTTGACAAGAATGGAAAAGAGGATTCCATGATCGATGTGGGTCAAGATGATTCACATGATGAAGTGTAGCTGAAAGAAGTGCCATTGAAGCGGTTTGGAAAGAGATGGTTAGACTTCTTATCCAATTAATGCCTTGCATTTCTTTTGATGATTGAATGCATTTATTTTTCTTTAGAATGCATGATTTCATTTTTACACTAGGAAGGTGTTTTAAAGGGATATGTTGATGAATTGTTTCATGAGATGTGAAATTATTTTTGTTTTGGGAGAAGAATCGTCAAGTTATTAAAAAAGGCATGTACAATAACTTTTGTTTGACTTGAGAGTCAGTTGTTTGAAGAGGCATGCTTTGTCAAATTGTGTTTGGTCGATGATTTTGTACACCAAGATATAAGAGTACATGGTGATGTTCATAGGATGTGACATTTGTGCTTTGAAGGAGCAAAAGAAAGAGGTTGTCAAGTTGTGTTTCTTGCATGATGTGTTTTTCAAGATTAATGGTTGTGCTTGTGATAAGATGTCTCGGGATTTTGGAAGGTCCACTCTTAAGTGAGAGGCTTATGATTAGCCTTCATTCTCAAATCATGGAATGACCAGCATGTCAATACTGGAGGATGATGGAATCAAGAAGCAGGAAGTGGACAAGATGCAAAAAAAATTGCAGCCAAAACAACAACCATTGTAGACTATTTGATGTGTTGATGCCAAGAAGCAAAAGAGATGGTGAATGCATTCTTCCAGATGTGGAATTTGGTACCATGGAGGTAAAATAATGGTCGTTTATTTTCTTATGATTACTTATATTGGAACTCATTGTTGTAGTTCACTCAGATGGGCTTAACTTGGAAAAGTGGTTTCCAAGGAGAATCTTGCATCGAATGCATGTTTGTGCAAAGAAGGAACAAGATTCTCAATGGGAAGGCCATCAATCAGCTTTCCAAGCACTGAGGGATCGCTTTGGTACAGTAAGGTGTTTAATCAGTCAACAAGCAGCCAGCATGTGTTGGATTGGGTCAACAACGAAAGGAGGACATTGGTTGAAGTGCCAAGCCATTTGCAAGGCAAGGCATGTAAGTGAACCCAAGTGGTTGTCATGGATATTTTTCCAAGTATAATAAATTTGATATAACTTGGGAAAAGGAAGAGTATTCAGCTCTTATCAAATAACTAGCTTTTTTGGGTCCAAAATCCTATTAGTGGGAAGGAGTGATCAAAATCTAGATTGGGGGCAAAAATTTGCTAAAAAATAAAAGTGCTCATAATCGTTGAAAAAAAAAATTACCAGATAGGTCTCGTTTCCAATAATCCGGCGCACTTCATTTCACTCAAAACAGAGTTAGTATGTGAAAGTTAGAGCATGTTGTTTGCTTGACCAAACAGGGGAATTTTAAAAAAAAAAAAAAAAAAGTGTCAAATAGGGTCAAAGGTAAAAATTTTGGTTTTATCTGG
The DNA here is from genome assembly GCA_034641835.2 of Pinus albicaulis. NCBI lineage: Eukaryota > Viridiplantae > Streptophyta > Pinopsida > Pinales > Pinaceae > Pinus > Pinus albicaulis. The sequence continues at coordinate 470,944,528 of CM076573.1, forward strand.
CCCAATGGGAAGCTGACATGTGTTGAGCTGTGGTTGGTTGAATATCCAGGCTCATTGGAAATTTGTGATGGGTTTGTGGAGAACCTACGGGATGTTGACAAATGGCTAGCCCGGAGGCCGCCACGTGCCCCTCCCAAAGGCCAAATTTTTGGTAAAGTGTGGTCGAATTCCAATTTGATATGGTTCAGAAAAATTTTAGGGTGGAAGTCGAGCTCGACCCCTCGACCTCCCCCACACCACACACCAACATTATCAATGGACAAAAATAGTGTTTCTTAATATATAACGGGCATGAAACATATTTATGTTTTATCAAAGGTTTGGGCAGAGGCGAGAACAGCCAGCCTTTACCACAGAACCATGGTCTGTGACCTATGGAGGAGTGCTTATTGCTAATGGTGTAGAGTTAGACTTTAAACCTGGGTTATGTAACCCTTAAACCATGTATTAAGTGTTAATCCTATTTTCTTAAATGTGGATTTTGTAAATGTGCTTAGCGCGCTAAGCTACCAGTTAACCCATGTTTAACACTTAATTAAACTGCTCTTATTTTGGTGGAAAATTTGGCGAAGCCCCCAATTTCGGTGCCACTTCCATATTTGGCAGTGCTAACTGGAGTTCTCTCCAGATTTGGAGGGGTTTCCTAGGCCATAATTGAATGAGGCATAACTGGAGCATTTTCGACCAATTTTGGCTCAAAAAGAGTCAATCCTAGATGATTTGGAGGCTCTGAGCATGATGGTGCAAGCTGCAAAGGTAGAGGAGCACTTCTATAAGTGTATTTTCACTTTGACAATTAATGAAGCCCAGGGCCACTAGGAGAGGAGGCTATGTCTAGATCACCTGAAGACCATTTGTAGAGCATGAAGAGTCTATTTTGAGGTTTTTGAGTCTTTTGAATCCAATGGAGCATGTTACAAAGCCATTGGAGAAATGTAGGTGACTGTAATCATAGAATTGACCATTAATCCAAAGAGGGCCAAGTCATTGAAGCAAGTCCATGGAGATGTATCCCAGGAGGGGTGAACTTCGTTATCATCTATTGCGTAATGTGTTTGTTGTGTGTTCTTTCTCTGCAATTTACTTGTTGTACATGTGTTTTTAACAGCTACTTTACTTAATTAATTGATCATAAAAGACACTTAAACTTGACACATAAACCCTCACATAACTAGCTAATTTGAGACGATCCTAAACACATTTATTTAATACTGATGAGGAAGCTATCACAACAAAACTAGTTTGCACATATTCAAATCACATTTTCTCTATTTGATAGGTACACTTCTATTAGAATTATTGTTGCTTCGGTTATGGAATTAAATATATGGATGTAGAGTCTGTTTTTAGAAAGAAGTGCACACAGGACCCTCTGAAGGCTTTGAGGGCCATGAAAAATTATCCTACCCAATATTTGGATTGATGGATCAAATTTGATCCTATATGATTTGTTTCTAATGAAAGCAAAAGGACTAATGTGTTAGAGGGAGAAGTTGTGGTAGAAAGAAGTGATTTTGTAACAGAGGGAGCAGTCAGGGAGCCTTGTTTTAGCTTATGCGGAAGTTGAACTTTGAGTTCGAGATGAAGGACCTAAATTTGATGCATCATCTCCTTGAAGCATACTATTGAGATCCCTCGAATGTTTTTTATGAAGGTTAGATATTTGATATTCTTCAGTAACTAGAGAGCTACAGTGGCAGAGGGAGCATCCAGGATTACCACAACATAATATTTTTAGAAAGAATAACCCAGTTAGGGTAACCAAAAAGTAATCGATCAGCTTATGCTTAAGACAAGGTATGAAGTTCAACATGTGTTGAAGTACCAGCATAATACATTTGGTTATGGCACATCCAATTATGGTTTGAGATATGTCGCAAATAGTGAAGAATAGTAGTAGGGATACAAAGATTCATATTAGGAAGAGAGTCTTGAAGACAGAAAAATTTCATCAAGATATTTCTTTGGTTTGGGCTCCATTATGATTTCTTGGATGAGTAGGAAGCATAAATCTATCACACTCAGTACAGTTGAGGCTGAGTATATTGCAACTTGGTTTGAAAGTTGGGAAGCATTATGGATTGAACGGCTACTTGTAGGATTGTATTGATTAGGTGCAAGTGATGACCATGATGACAGGTTGAAGCACAATGAGATCTAGTACCAATACATGGTACAAAAGGAATAAATGTGGCTCCAACACTATTCTACAGTCAATCGATTGTTGACAAATCCTTTATCCTAGGATGAAGTTTGTACACTTCGAGGACAAGCTTGAAGTTATTGAGCATGTCTCTCTCAGCAAAAGGGAATGATGAAATTGCAACATCAAGGATAGTCATTCTCCCTAGGTTGACCAGGATTATGGAAAATGGTCAAGAGTGATGATGAGATAGCATCAGGGATAGACATTCTTCCTTTTTCAAGTATGACCAAAATTAGGTAGAATGGTCCAAAAAAGGATAATCATTCTTCTTGTGTCAAGTATGTTGACCAGAATTAGGAAGAATGGTTCTAGAGGACCAGAATTAGACTCAGTTGAGTGGATGCCTTTCAGCATCAAACTCAGACTCTCTAGATAGGTCGAGTGATCACATTCAGCATCACGCCCATAATTACTCCTAAAGAATGAGGCCTTTGGAGATTCAACATGAGTCAAATATATTGACTAGGATGATGGTGAACCGGGATTAGATAGTATACCATGTTTTAAAGGAACATAATTATGGTGACTACTTGATGTTAATGATGTACCATGTATCAAGAGTATCGACCAGGATTGTGGTGATGATGCACCATAGGTCAGACATACCCACCAAACATATGGTGCCTAGTTAATGTTATTGATTTACCGTGTGTTAGAATTTTTTACCAAGATTGTGGTAATCAGATGATGTTAATGTTGATGATTTGTTTTAACCTTTTTTTAGATAAATTTGTCAGCAAGAGAACATCTCGATAGTAATTATGTTTACCTCCCTATCTAAGACGGAGTGTTGAATTTTGTAGCTATGATTGGTCTTCATAAATAATGTTTTATCTCTTAAATATGATAAACCTAATACATGTTCTTTGTTCGATTTCAAAAGAGGGAAAAAACTATTTTTTAAAAAATAAAATGTTATGTCTTCAAAATGTCAAGTCGGCCCTCTAGGAAAATCATTTTGGCCAGCCTCAAAGGAAACATATATTTGGCCTCATCCATTCATTATAACTAGGACATTCGACCTCCTCCATTGGGTAGAAATTTGGATCACTTCTGAGGCACATTTCATATCTCTCTTCTTTTGTTTATGTGAAGTTAATTCTATGTGAAATATCAAGCTACTGGACATACTTATTCTTTGTGGCAGATCGAGTTCATGAGAAGACCTAATATCTAAGGGAGACTCAGTTCATAAGAAGACCTGATTTTTTAGGTAGAAGGCCTAATTCCTAAGGCGGATAGAATGGGACGAATTCTAAGGCAGTCGGATGATCGAATTTGGAGTGTACCAGGTTGAATTGTTTGGAAAGCAGATTGACTTGTCCAGAGGGTAGTTGGACCAGGTGTGACCAGGGATATGTTACTATTCAGTATCAATTTATGTATCAATTGAATAATTGTATGTATATCTGTTGAACTTAATAATTTCTCTAAGGAAAAGGTTGTTGGAATTTTCCCTCATGTGGGTTTTCGTAGGGCAAAATGCTTGTGTCTCTTGTTTGGCTATCTCTTTATGATCCTACTATCGCGTTTGTTCTATTATTGAAGATATTCGGTGTAATTAATTAATGATGAATGTAAATAAGAAATTATTTAAAGTAAAATAGTTAGAAGTAACTATCAGCTAAGATACCTATTAAAAATCAACACGTGTGACAGTCAAAACCTCTCCTATTGCCATCTTCTTAAGTTATTTGCAATATTTTTTAGACTCTCTCATTCATCAGTGATATTGATTTCAAAGTTATTATTCATATTATTTCATATCACACTTACATGCACAAGATAAATCTTGGCATATTGTAAGGATTATTAATAGGTAAAGTAACACACTAGTGGTTATTACTTTTCATTGTGATTTTGTTAAAGGAAGTTATTCTTTCAATTCAACCTCCATTTAATATTAAGATATATCTAACACAAACTCTCTTGCAATTCAGTTATTATTCAAAGGTATGAATATTTTATTTGTAAATGCACAATAAAAACGGATTGACATTCAAAACAAAACTTCAATGTTTAGTTTAACTTTTCTACATTTTGGTTCTTTTTTTGGGGTTTTTTCCGATTAATTTGATAAAAATCTAACACGAATTTTTGGGATTTTCATGTTTAAGGTAGGTAGTCTGCACAATCTAATTGATATGGGGTTTTCAAAGTGTTGAATCCATTTATGCATTTAAAAATGCAATTTAACCAATGAAAAATTGCAATCTCACAAAATTTTAGAAAAAAAAAAGTGTAAAATAGTTACAGCGCCAAACTTCAAAGCACTTGAGAAAATACATATTGGTAACCAAGTATATGCCATAAAGTTTTCCAATATATAACCATTCAACCTTCTAAGTTATCGAAATAGAAAATAAATTCAAGGTTGATTAATAATCCAGTAAATGCTCATATTTTCAGCATTTGATCCTTTTGAGATAATTGACATTAAAATAGTACATACCCTCTAAATATTTCTTCATTAGTCAAGCTCGAATACCATCTGAATCTGAAGGTTATCAACCAATAATTACGGCGCTGGCG